>OOFC01029380.1:1701-17751 GCA_900323345.1 Pseudochromis fuscus | reverse complement strand
GCCGCTCTGGCTCTCGCACCGAGTCAACTTTGAGGTCAGTTCTCTGATAGTCTCTTTTTGGTTCATGATGGTTTCTTTCTGCTGCAAAACAGTCTCCCGCAGCTGCATAACAGTGGTCTTCAAGTCCTCTCCCGGCACGCTGTTCTGCAAGGTGGCTGAGCATATGTCCATATCCTTGGGCACGGACGTGCAAATGAACTGCGTCTGTCCGCCAAAGTCTTGAGATGAACTCTCCAAAAACACGCAGAAAAATAGAAAAAGTCTCCAACAGATTCCGTTCTTTGTGGCCTGCATCTCGGCTTGTCTGTGCTGGCTTGCCTTTTGTTTAGGTTGATGAGCCGCAGTGACTTCGCGCCGTTGTCCCCCTTGTTGTTGTACTCGGTCTGTGGAAGCGCAGCGGTTTTTATACAGCGTGCCTGGTTCTGCGCAGAGCAGGTTCACTGCATCACGACCGGAGGGGAGGGAATCACACTGCCCCTGTTTTAAACGGCTCCAGAAAGCAAGCGTCACATCCAAGAGATGAAACCCATTTTGCTTTCAGGCTCCCACATGTTAAATCTTTCATCACTTCAACTATTTGTCATTTCTCGCCGTGTATTATTCATCTGGAAAACGCGGATTTGTAGGCAGCAAAGAGGGGGTGGGGGGGGTGTGCTCGCGTGGCAGGGTGCCAAGAGAGCCAGCTGTGTTTGTTTTGTTTTTGGGCACGTTGGAAACTCACAGTCACTGTAGGTGGATGCAGATCAGAAGTTGCAGCAATTTGTTGTCCCCGCAGATTCAGCACCAAGGACAGCTCCATCCACAGAGCGCAGAGGGAGCCGCGTGTCTGTGGATGCTGGGCTGCTGGTGCCTTTTGGTCTCTTTACATTCAGCTGCTGGTGCTGTGTGAATTCACTTTGTTTGAACATGAAGACCATGTTTTATGTTTTTTCTTTCAGTCTTTACTTCTCTTAAATTTTCCACTGTGCTTCAGATCAAACTTGAAGAACTGAAAATTCAGAGTGAAGAGCTTATTATCAGGTCAAACTCACTTTCTAATTCATACTTCACTCACACCTTATTCCCACAGACCCTCTGCTCTCCACATTACTGCTGTAATCATCTCAACAATTCAGTTTCTAAAATGATAACCTGTCCCCAAGCAATTTATCTCATCTATTATTCAAGAAGGACATTTATTGTTTGGTTTTTTTTTTCATTGCCCACTGGCCTCTTATTTATTCAGTCAATGGAGAAATGAAATGAAAACATTTTGAATATAAAATGGAAAGAGTTTTCAGATTAAAATTGATTCATTTGGAAAGGAGAACACAAGGGGAAGTACACAGCATGAGAGACAAAAGTCTGACAATAGGATATTAGGTAGAGGAGGTTAAATAGGTCGTGGCATAATTACTCCCATCTATAGCAGGTCTCTGAAGCTAAATGGTTTATAGCTGCAGGCGCCTTTTTGCATGCCAGAAATGAACACTAAATAATTAAATTGTTTTTCAGGAGGTAAAAAAAAAAACCCTCATTTTATAAGCTGCAAAACCAACCAAGAGCTAGTGCAACATTACTGTACCACTGTATTTGTTTTATTAGTGGGTGGGAATGATAAGTGCTGGATGGCTGACTTTCTGTCAGATAGGCCCCAGTTTGTGCAGCCAGCGAGCTCGCTATCTGATGTGGTGGCTGGTTATACAGGAGCACCACAGGGGACAGTCCTGTCTCCATTTCTGTTCACTCTGTCCACCTGAGATTTCCAATATAACTCTGAATCATGCCACCTGCAGAAGTCCTGTGATGACTCTGCGGAGGTGTTCGAGTGATGGGCAGGAGTACACGGAGCTGGTGGCTAACTTTGCGCAGTGGAAATCATCTGCTGCTGAATGTTGACAAGACAAAATAAATTGTGGTCAAATTTAGGGAAGATGAGAACAGCGACCAAGCTCATAAACATCATGGCTGAGGAGGCTGAAAGTTGAGAACAAGTAGGTGTCCACTTTAACGAGACTGAACTGGAGGACCAGCACCGACGCTGTGTGCAAGAAGCAGATGAGGAGACTTAGATCTTTTAAAGTCTGCAACAAGACGCTGGAGATCTGGTCGGAAAGTGACTGAAGAATGTCAATTTCAAACATAGATAGATAGATAGATAGATAGATAGATAGATAGATGATCTAACTGTCTATTGTAAGCAGCTAAATTCAGCACGTGAGAGCTTTAAAGTAAATTATGCATCTTGCATAATGTCTTTTCACTACAGCTTTTTATTATATGAAGTCAGTGTGATGTAATAATCTTAATGTGTGCTAGGCAAGTAAACTGTGGTGTAATATGTGACATAACTTTTTGTTATCGTTGCGTATGCATTGTTTATTTTTGTTCCCAAAACCTTTTTGGATTATGGTCCATTTAAGTGATGCAGCAACTTTTGAAAGGAATGAAACGGCAGAGAGGTTTAGTGATTTTATGTTGTGTTCCTAATCCAAAGTCGATAGAGTGTCTCTGATATGAAAAATGAAGAGGAAGCTTACAGGTGCCTGAAAAAATGGCTTTGTCTGAGCTTTTTAGCATTGGCATGAGACTTGTAAGAAAAGAAGATGAGGTGATGTAACTGTACAGGGAGCGTTGCAGCTGGAGAGCTGCTTATCTGCAGGTTTTCAGGGATGAATAAAGTAACAGGTGACAGGTCAAAACCTGCAGGACATATACACTGTAAGAAACCAAGCAGAATTTTATAGATATCTTTTGTGGAGATCCGGCAGAAACCAGAAACCAAAGATCAGCCCAAAGCATTTAGCTACATTGCTGCTGGGTAAAATATAAATAGATGAAAACCTAAAACTTCATTATGTTGTGCAACATAAAGCAGTTCACTCTGTCTTTTCCTGCGATAGGCTGGCAACCTGTCCAAGGTGGACCCCACCTCTAGTCCACTGACAGCTGGGATGGGCTCCAGCAGACCTTTTCAGAGCACCCTAACTTGCTCAGTAAGAAACATGAGTAAACTGCTTTTTTTTTTTAACTCTACTGTAATGTCCATTTGGCGTTATGTAACTACACATGATAGACCAATGTGCTTTCCACTTCTTTGCAAGGGGCACTTATTATGCACATATTACCTTCTAAAAAGTAGTTTTCCAAATCCTATTCCTGCTTAAATGTAATTGTTAATGAACAGAATAAACTAACAACTAAATTGTGTTTCTATTATTTACATTTCAGGTCTTTATTATGTATATGCTGTATAATCAAGGGCAGGAAAGCCTAGACATCTACCCAGTGGGAACAAAGGAGGACTGCAAAACGTCCAACGTCTAGTTCTCATTATGAATTCATTATTCAGGGCTTCCCACACAAACAAGTCTTGGAGCCATATGCTTAAAGTAGAAAAGCCTTCTGTGCTCCTCAGAAACACGCTGTACCTCTCCACTTCACCTACTACTCCTGCCATTCCTCCTCCTCCTCCTCCTCCAGTCCCACAAAATCCTGCTCAAGTAGACACTCAAAGCTCACTGTTGTTTTTGAAGCCATTCCAGTCTCTCAAATTAACATTTTCCACTGGATGCCACAAGTTCAGCCCGTAAGCATATTGTATTATGCTGTGATTGTAAAAAATGTTGTAACAGCTGTTGAATTTATAATGTTGTTTAGCCGTGGCGTGCATGAAATAATAATGGGGTTTGGATGAAATGATTATTTGTTGTGCAAGCCATTGTGCGAGACATGACAGCGTAACAATCTATGATGCTGGAGATACTAATCTCATACAAGCAGCTGCCACTGGCTCCTATCACAACTCCAGACTCTCTATTGCTTCAGTTCTGTTAGAGCCCACTGTCCACCTGTTGTGGTGAACGGCATCTCCTTAATAATACATTCAAACACAGAGGTAATGCATCCTCCAGCAGTGGAGATCAATAGTTGTAATTTCACATGTTGGCCTCCTGCCATGACTCTTTCTTTCTCCCTGACTTCTTTCCCACCTTCTGCTGTAGTGTTGGACACACTCACTTTGGAGAAAACAGATTGAGATCTTTTTAGTTTTTATTTTACCTTGAAATTATTTTCTATCATCTATACCATGCTGTATTAAGCCACATTGGATATAAACATTTATTGATGTTATTCGGCTGTTTTTTGAGGGGTATTTACAGGAATATACTCAAAGCGCTGAGCCCTTTCCTGTCCACCAGAGTGGAAAATCACCTTTACCACTTCAATACATGAAAGGAGCACAAAACAAAAACAGTAAAAACACAAAACTAGCAAAGCTCCACCAAGGCAGAATCCAGCTGTACTGATGCCATAGACAGAACACTGTGGTGAATAAGATAAATTATTATTTGGGATATATTTTTAGACAGGATCCTATCCTCTTATTTTATTTTATTTTTTTGCTGTAATGTTGCTAAAAGGCAGACAGAGCAACAGAAAAAACACAGGAAAAACACAACCTCTTCATTTCAATTATAGATCTGATGCTTAAAAACATGTTCAAGTTGTCATTGAAAGATTGGCTTTTTTTTAGATTTCTGTTGTTTGATGAAATCTTTTCTTATTTAAATAGTATTTTTGTAGTCATGGTATAAGTTTATTAAGGGAAAAGGTGGGTATGATTACTTCACATTAAGAAGATAACTTATTTTATATATACAGTTATTTTCGATTGCTAAAACACAAACAGCAAAAATTAGGCACAATTTTCACAACCTTTACTTCTGTCCCCAATCGCTTGACTCACTTTGTTACTACTTTAGATTTCTTATCATATTAGAACTCTGACTTTCCTTCTTTACACTCTGATGTCAATTTCACATCACCTTGTTGTCAAAACACAACACACAACACAACATCATGCCTCCAGTTTCTGTCTGGCCAGAGGGCCTCATCAACCCGACAGGTGACGTCCTCCTGGTCCAAACACCACTGGAAGAACTGCCCAGAGTGTCGCATGAAGCCCTGACAGGCCTCAAAGCCCACATCTCAACAAGCCTCCTCCATGGATTGAAGCAGTGGGACCTGGCTGCAGTCCTTGATTGCAAATTGCTCACCAGACCCTAAAGTTCACAGATTTGAATATTTGTGTGTTGTGGATTGATGCTTTGAGATTTTATGTGAGAAGTGTGTGCAAACCTGAAAAACTGTGGTGATGTGAAATTGACATCAGAGTGTAAAGAAGGAAAGTCAGAGCTCTAATATGATAAGGAAATCTAAAGTAGTAACAAAGTGAGTCAAGCGATTGGGGACAGAAGTAAAGGTTGTGAAAATTGTGCCTAATTTTTGCTTTTTGTGTTTTAGCAATCGAAAAAACTGTAAAGACCACCTGTCTGACTCTGACTGATGTTTACAGCAAACTATAGGTTTTGTGCCACAGTTCACACACTGCAGGTATTAGTCACTTTGTTGCAATGACTGAGTCAATAAACACTGAATGCATAATGTTTGAATCCAACCAATTAGAGAAACAACTAAACAGTGTAAGGACACATATGCCACTGAACATCACAGGTTTATGAAATCTGATGTTTTCCATTTAAATGTGGCCACTACTGCCACTGTCTATGATAATTACTGGAAGGTATTTCATCATGGTTTGCAACCCAAAGCCTAATTAAGCTGTGTCGTCGTGCAGCAGGTCACACCATCCTCACCACTCCACAGGAGGAAAACAGCTGCCATTTTGGGGTCACTGGAACTTCAGTATGCAGCGTCTGGTTAGAGCAAAGAAAATGTCAAGCAGTTGCCAGCACATTGTTTAAAAAAAAAAAAACATTAGCCCTGAGAGGCTAATTAAAGCAAAGACATTTTACTCATAACTTCCTTCAACTTCCCTTTTTTTTTTGAGTTATTTCCCTCATGGTGTGCAGATGGAGCTTTTCTTACTCTATTGCTTTCCTTATGTTTTATTAAAGGTTGTGATTTAATTATTTTTCCCTTCTGCATGAGCTGAACGACCATCTGAAATTGATACGATGCATCATCTGATAGTGGGATCATTTTGTGTGCTGATGTGGCAGTGTTCCTCTGCTGAAGAAGATGAGAAAATACATAACAATGTGCACATGGAAGTGTTTTTGTTTCTTCTCCGAGTGCCCAGAGTATATGATAATTTAATACAGAACCTCTAAATTTACTGTTGTGTATAGCTAGCATTTCTTTTCTTTTTTTTTTTTTTTACAACTCACTCATATATCATTTAATCTCTCTGATCTAATCTGCTGTCAAATAAATGCAAACTGTGAAGCACTTGCATATTCACAGAAAGCTTTATGATCAGCTATTTGTGTGCGTGAAGAAGCAAACTGACTTTTTGTGATGTACTCATACCACCGCTGATTGCCTTTGCTGCCTTGTGCATGTTTGGATTTAATAGATTATCAGTTATGACTTTAATATTTTCCTAGCTGTGTTTTGGCTTCTTCATAAATGTGTTTCCTGCAGTGGTTTTTACACTTTTGCTTCAACCACAGCTGATGCTTTATAAGATATGTATGAATATTAATTTCTATATCATTAAAAAAAGGTTGCCTACATGTAATTAGGAGTCTTTACTTCAAACAACATCTTACTGACCATGTCACAGAAATGCAGAATTAAATTAAAGAGCGACTCCATTGATTTTATGCATGACCACTTTATTTACAGCTGTGGTGGGAAGCGTTAATTAGTCTATTAAAGCAGATGTATGAGGTTTCTGAGTGAGAATTAAAGCCCTGCAGATGCTATTATCTCAGTTTGGGCTCGATACATGAAGATGACTTGGTTACATTGACCCCATGCTGACTAGTGCAGCTAGTTCAACCTCATATCAGCCACATTTTGTAATTGCTATGAAATTACTGCAGCTCTGAGACCTGTTCCACAAGGATGTCTTAGTATGTTGACTACACATTATGTCTGTATTTACTGGAAAACAAAAAATACAAAGAAATGTAATTTTAGAAATGTATTGTGTTTTTTTTCTTCACTGATTTTTCCTGTATCCGTGGATTTCAATAACACTTATATTAAACAAAAAGAAAATTAGTGAGAGAGCACAAACTTCAACCAAGGTATAATCCAGCTGTACTGATGCTATATATTTAACATTGTTGCCCTCATGTGGTGAAATAGCAACACTACCTTGTTAAAACATTCACCCATTATAACAGATAGGGATGTAATTATGTGTAATTATCAAAATTTGAATGCTTTTTTTATTAGATTAAGCTTTTAACCCTTTAACACCTGAGCCTCCAAATTTCCACCTGGACTTTTTATGCTGATTTTTATCTCAAATTCAAATTTAACATTCAAAATCTAACATTCATGTGCAGTTGCAGTGTTTTTGTTCACTGAAACTATAAAATCAAAATCCGTTTTTGTGTTTTTCTGCTATTCTTGTTTCATCCTCACTGTTATTACACTCTTAATCAGCTGTTTTGCTGGTTTCTGAAATTACCGTAATGACACCATATTCACAGTAAAGTGCAACATCTCTGCTTTCTGGACGTTGGAAATTTTCTGATTGCACAAACCATGACATAATTACGGTAATCCAAAAACATGTGCAGACCTGTTGCCGATGACAGGCTCTGATTTAAAGGGGACATATTATGGAAAATCCACTTTTTAAAGTCTTTTATATGTACTGTTTGGTATGTGGCTAATCTCCAAGTCCACTAACTGTGAGATTTTAAAACCATCTCATTATTGGGTGAGTTGTCTGAAGAGAAATACCTGGAGCCTTTCTGGATTCTGATAGACCGTGGAGCAAATGGCATCTGACAGGATCTGACAGACAGCAATCCCTGCAGAGTCTCCCATGTGGTCTCCCACAGCGTCAGAAGCATAGCATCCACCTTCTTGGATTTCTCCGTTACAACAGAAGTTTGGTCGCGACATGAGTGCACCCAAAACTCGGTTTGAGTTGTAAAAACCCACACATTTCGTTACACAGACTGCCAGCCTCACAGCGGAGTGAATTTTTCGCGCTGGTTTCCTGGTTATGGCGACAGCGTCCTGACGTCAGTCCAGAGCAACGGAGGGAAACGTCTTAAAGCGACAGGCACCAGAAAACAGAGCGTGCCGGCCTCAGCAGACAACTTGTTTTTGAGACAGACTGAAATACAGGATCAAAGTGGAGTTTCACCAAGAAACTTCACAGACATGTTCTAGGGTACGTATAAGACTTATTTAAACTTCCCTGAAAGCCAGTATAATATATCTCCTCTAAAGGGATAAATGCAACTTTATTATTGAAAGTGTATTTCTAAAAATCTCTTCCAATTTGTAGCAGTTAGCCAAAAAAATAACATTTCTTCTCAGGGTATAAACCCTCAGATCAGGGACCGATTCCTCTTATTCATCAGTAACTTAGAGAAGTTGGTTTCTACAGCACATCGATCTTCCTTTGTCTACTTATTGCCGTTGCTATTGTATTTGACTGTTCATTTGGACTGAGTGCACAGCAGTCTTTCACTACCTGAAGAGATGTTACATTATGAATTAAGCATCAGACGTTCTCAGGTTCACAAATGGCCTTGTGTATTGGAATTCAATCTCAGCTCAAATTCCTTCAGCGCACTTGAAGGCCGACTGCAGACTCATACAAACACAGCGTCGCTAATAGTTATTGTTTAAAATCAAACAGGTCTTCTTGCAATTCTGCAGGAAAACTTGCCTCCGGCAACAGATTGTGTGATGATTTTACACTAATTTACACACCCACTATACTGTATGCACATGATTTAAAGGTTTTCCTTCTAGATCCTGATAATCCACAGCTGGTGTACTGTTTTGCATACAAAGTGACGGATGTAAGTGAGAGTTCACCATAATGTACGGATTCTATGTAAATGTAAAGCACAATGTGAATCTGCATCACATACTGGCACTCAGTGCTCCAACATCTGCTTCTTGTCTCATTATTTAATTGATTTTAGTTTGTGGCGAATACAGAAATATTTATTCTATATGTTCATGGCATGTGTCCACAGCACAGAACAACCACGAGTAGTGAGTAGGTGGGAGCTTCGTGCTTGTGCACAACTCAGCTGTCAAAGCAGCTGTGGAAGCATGAAGTGCTGTCAGGAGATGCAGTCTAATGAAGGGATGTACACTTGCTGAGCAACACAAAAGGAAAGTGACTGACTTGTTCAAGGCCTTCAGTCTGGCACCTTTTCTCTGCAGGAGAGACTGAAGACAATGTGCTGGATCACGCCTTGCAAGAGAAAAAAAAAAAGTTAAGGCTGCTGTTGAAAAAGTTGTGCTTCACTAACTTATTAAGATTCCAACCCACCCACGCTGTGTTTGTAGATGGACAATTCTTGTTTCACTGATCAACAAAAATGTAAAAAGCCCATTTTCAGATTCAGTGAAATGATGTTTTGTCTTTAACGTACAGCTGCTACAGTTTTCTTTTGTAAACTCCACTTATTTGGTTTTTGTGACATAACATCCTGAATGGTCTCAGTTACAGGTGAATTTCAATGAGGAGGGATCACATTTGAAAGAACTGAACATTTATTGAATGATGAGAATGAACAATACAAGTATTTCGGTGATAGACTCCACTTCTGGACCCCCTTGGAGTCTCGACGCTGATGGTAGTGGACCAGAAGGGTAGAGGAGGAGGGTTGAGATCAAATCAGTGTGAAAGACAGTGACAAACAGTGATGAGTTTGAGGTGAGGTCCTGATTGGCTGAGAGAATGCAGGCCAGAGGATTATTGGACCAAAGTGTTCAGAGAGCACAAACCTCAGCCAAGGCATACTTCCTGTTTGATCTCTACTAAACAGTATCAGATTGTTATTATCATCCTGCATTTGTGTGTAGGTGGCAAAGCTATGAATTTTAGCCAAAGACCCAAAACATTGAACTGTTTTTCCATCTTTGTTGAAAGTAATTGGGATTTTTACATTTTTTTTAACACCATCCCATCACTAACACCAAACCTCATCACTTGTTCTTTGGGTAAGACCCTATCCCTGACAAGCAAGCAGACATACTGATTTTTAGCTTTGTCTTTCAGGTTGTACTACTTTCTTTTTTTTTAAGTGGTATTGTGTGGTTAAACATAAAAACCAATGAGAACCTGTCATATTCAAGGTTGCACTATTTCCTTGAAGGAATACGTAACAGTACAGACCCGATCTATACCAAAAATAAAATAAAAGTTGCAATAGACTTGTTCTTTCAGTTTTTCTCAGGAAGAATACTCCTTGAACAAGCCTTGTTACACCTCGAGGACACACACACAGTGAGTTTAAGTGAGTGACGGTGAATGTGAACAGAACCTTTGTTTGTTTACAAGAGGACTCCACAGGGCACCTTTAACTACAAGTTGAAGATAGAAGTGTTGTGATTGCAGGACAATGTCTAACAGGAGTCCTGTGGTTCATGCTGAACTCTTCATGTATTATCTATGGGTAACAGGTGGAGGCCCGCACATGCTTGCACTCCATTTTTAAAATGTTTCACTCCTGCTTTTGTTACCGGAGATGCAGTGCAACATTCAAGCCAAAGTAAATAACATACTTGAGTTTAGTTCAGTCCGAAGCCATCGGATCCTGTTCATGTCAGGTCACATACCGTCTGCTGACGTACTGTCGCATTTGATTACTCCTCATCAATCCATACCCATAAGCATCACGAGTATTAAAGGCTCCCAGCTGTATGTGAAGTCCGACAGGCACGCTATCCTATGGCATTGAGCTGAATTACAGTATAAGCACGGGGATATTACTGTGATGTAATGTGGGAGAGGATAATCTGAGGCCGCAAAAGTAAAGATGTATTGATTTTTCAGTACATCAAGGTTGCTTCCTCTCTCTCCGTGTCTTTCCCTCTTTGAGTCTTTGTGTCTGTGTGCGTGTCAGAGGGGGAAACTCAAGATATTGCACAGTGCACACCCAGGAAGTGCCTTTTGTTGCCTATGGAATAACAGATCTAAAGATATCACAACTTAAAGTCATGCTCACTGAGGTATTTCTGGTGCTCTTTACATTCACGCTGAGGCTCTATTTTTTCTTAAGAAAGAAGAAGAAAAGGAGAAGGTTGACCCTGCAATGGTTAAGATTATTCCTGGCAAGATAGTAAAGGTTAAAACTTTAATGAAACATGTTTTAATGCTTGTAGATGATGCTGATTGGCAACCTGTTAATAAATGCATAGTCCCTTAGAAGATGCATAAATCAGGGCTTCACAGCCTCTCTCCAGTCTTTGCTGCAAAACCCTGTAACCCATCAAACTTGCACATATTGGTGTATATATCTATGTGTGTGCCCTCAGTGCATTGGAAAAAAAAGAGCAGGATCAGTGCCTCTACATGAAGGCTCCCTCCCCGAACCTCTGCCAGAGAAGAGCCAGCCTCACATCTGTGTGGAATACTAAAATTGTGTCAGAAAGTGCAGGCAAATATTTCTGTGCACCAGCTCTCTCTGTGGGGAGCAAAGTTCAGACAACTGCAGCAATCTCTCTCTCAGTTTTTTCCCCACTTTTCAACCTTTTTCCTTCATGTTTTTTACCGTCTTGTGGTCACTCTGGCCAGATTTAAATGTGATAGTTTCCTTCTAAATACCGTCTCATTCTCTTTTATTGGTCCCTTTTTTTCTTGTTAATGCAATGACCACTCCCCACAGAAAACCACTATCGCCAACACACACACACACACACACTGACACAGGCAGCTTTCTCTCAGGCGAGAGCCCCCACTCGCACAGCAGCATCAATAATACAACTGAAACATCCCCCTCCACCACTTGCTTCTAAATATAGATCTCCTTTTTTGTTTAATATTTCATTTGGCCCTTCTATCTCTCTCTTTTGCTTTCTCTTTTTCTGCATTCATTGTCTCTAAATAGGTGATGAGAAAAGATGTCAACAGATGAGTCTTCCGCTTCCACCTTCTCACTTAGTCTCCATAAGGCACTCTGTCTCTCCTCAGACCCACAACAGGCATGTCTTCAGAGCGCTGTCTGCACAGCCCACAGTTGCACCTCTCTGCAGGCCTCATTGTGTTTCTGTTTTTGCTGTGTGCTTGGATATAGGTTAGTGCTGTGTTTATTGAACCACCACTGATTTCATTTTGGACAAAACCGATAAAAGTAAGTGTTTAAAAAAAAAGTTGAGAAGACTTCTCCCTTAAATTTGTATTATCTTTATCAGTAGCAGAATTTCTGTCTCCATCACCACCAAAGTATTTTCACTGCTCTTACATCCCTGTCAATGCCTCCACAAGACTTCTGAAGGTGTCCTGTGGTACCAGGCAGCAAGCAGCAGATCCGATAAGTCCTGGAAGTTGTGAAGCAAGGCCTCCATGGACCAGAGTTGTTTTTCCAGCACATGCCATGCATGCTCGATCGATTTGAGATCTGGTAAATGTCAGCACCTTGAATTATTTGTTATCCTCCTTAAATTGGTCCTGAATGATATTTAACATGTGGCAGCACATGTTATCCATTTAAAAAAAAGGTCACTGTAATTAGAGAATGTTGTTGCCATGAAGCAGTGAATGTGGTCTGCAACAACGTTATGGTGGAGAACTTCCACATGAATGAACATACCCAAGGTTTCCCAGCAGACTGTTGTACAGAGTATCCATTCTTCCCATTGTTCCCAGTGATTCAAACTCACCTGGGAGTCCATATGATGGAAAAGAAAATGTGGTTAATTAGACCAGCACACTTTCTTCTGTTGCCTCATTGTCCAGTTTTGATGCTGACAAGTCCCCAACGAGCTTCCTTCTGCTTTCTGACACTTTCTTGTCGTAGCCAGCATCAAAGTTTCCACCAGTTTGTGCTACAAGCTCTTCTGTGGGATTCAATGGGCCTTTGGCATCCATAGCCCTGATGCCGACTCACTGCTTGTTCCTCTGTGGATCGCTTTTGATCAGCGGTGCAGATAGGTTTTTTTTAACTGGGCGGGACCAAATACACAACCACATATATAGTCATTATTGGAAGTCTTGGTACACTATGAAACAATATATTGAAATAGTAGATTGAAATAAAAACCCCAACGTTTGTGCTTGTAGATGCTAGATTTCAATGCTTCTCTAAAAGTTTCGACTTACGAGTTCACCTGAACGCACCTCTTAACAGAAACACCGTAACGATCAGTTTCTCCTTCATGAATTGGTTCGGTGTGATGTGAATTGATCACTGAATAGGTACTGCTGCTGCCATTTCAACTTTGTGGTGCAATGAAATTCAGCCGAAGTGCCGAACTAAAGGAACATTGATCCTTTTTTTAAACTTGTTTGTCGCCACGATGTGGGAGGGGGGGGACGGATCCGTGTCACTGTAAATCTGCAGGGGACATGTCCCCCGCGTCCCCCGTGCCATCTGCGCCCATGCTTTTGATAAACACAAGATGTGCTGACCCAGTGATGTAGCCATCACAGTTCGTTCCTTGTCACTCACTCGGATCTGATTACCAGAAAAGTGCATTTTGTTACAGACAAATATTGCAACAATTTCAGAGTAAGAAAGTAAATCATCCGAGCAAAAGTGAGAGGAGCAGAATAAAAGCAAACGATGAGTAATAAATAAAAAAAATGGGTTTGTCTTTCCTTGGGGCCACTTTGTTCTGACTTATAGTTTCTTTTAAAAACAAAACGCTTTGTTTGTGTATCAAAAAGTGAAAAAGTCTCTATGTGTTCTCTGGTATTTCCTAAACAAGATGAGAGCATTTACCATAATTACTGTGTGTGTGGGCTTGAATCCGTCTTCATCGAGGCAAATTCAAGCAGAAGGGAAATGCTCAGTGAGACAAGTGTATCAATTCAAACCAAAGTCAATCGTGCATCATGCCGTCTCGCAGTCTCCCCACTCCTCATAAACAATTTACTTCCCACTGAACAAATATGAGCTTCCTCTCACGTGGGAGGTGATTTCAGAGGTGGTTGAGTGCACCTTAACTCGCTGCTCTGTGTGTTTTTCTGGGTGGCTTTTGAGTTTTTTTTCTGCTCTGTGGCTGATGTTGTGGTTCAAGCTGTGAAAGTCTTTCTGACCCTGTCTCAGACTGACTGAGAGGAAGAGGAGGAGGAGGAGGAGGAGGAGGAGGAGAGGAGCGCTCTGCTGAGAGTTGACTTAGTGTTTGTTATATAAAGTATCCTAATGGGGCACACAGGTATCTGCTGATGGGCAGATAGTGCTGATGCTGGTTTCAGCCCTGCTTACCCATCAGTGCCTTCATTTGTGATTTACGTCTCTAATAAGCAGCTTTTTTTAAACTCATGGCAGCGCCTGAAAAACAATAAACACAGCTGGAAACAGACAGAATATACGAGATATAACTTCAGTGTTTCATTTAATTTCTTGGTGCTCTTTTTAAACTATTTTCTGCAGAGAGTGGCAGCGAATGCCTGTACCCTCTGTATGTTGACTAATTTGGTAACATCATAGTGTAACCTCTCCATGTGCTCATTATTCATCTCTTTCTGCTCCGATACATTAACTTCAGACAATGGTAAACAATGGATTAATTCTCATTATTTTAGTCCCATAAATCATTTGAGATTATTGTCTTAAGATGTTTGCAAACATATTTTCACAGGCACAGTGTAATGAGGTGTGCAAATTGGTTTTGGCAGCCAGGATTACAGTAGTATTTGTTGTAGGCCTCTGTGTCAGCATGGAGTTTACCTGAACAGCATCTTAATGTGATGATAGTGATGATGAGGAGGAGGAGGAGGAGGAGGAGGAGGAGGAGGAAGGAGCTTTACTTTATTATCAAATATTGTTTGGGTCATGCTTGCAATGAAGTGCTCCACTGAGTCCTAAATCTGTCTGTGGCAGAGAGTGAAATACATGACACTGCAATGTCATACCTCATTAACTCCACCAGCAAAGTTTTTGCATGCCTGTCTGTCTGTTTGTCTGTTAGCAACATTAGAGAAAAAACTACCAGTACTTCTTTTGTTTTATTTATTTCTGCTTTTATTTTGAAAGATGGGATATCACCTGAGGAAACACTGGTTAAATGTTGAGCAATGTTACACATGTTAACCCAAAATGTAACAATGTCCTGAATTGTTATGGAAACAAAAAAAAAAATGCAATAAAACCCAAAATGTAATAACTGGTCGATAATGTTACAAAACTTGAGCCTGAAATGTAACAAAAAAAAATGTAAGAAAGCCCCAAATGAAAGAAGCTGTTACATTTTGGTCATAGTTTTTACTTTTTTGAGCTCAGCATGTTGTTACATTATTGACCAGTTATTATATTTTGGGTTTTGTTACGTTTTTCTTATAACCATTTGGGTCATTGTTACATTTCAGGTCGGTGTTATGTAACAAAGGTCAATTAGAAAAATGTTTTATAATTCACATATTCATTTATAATGTTATAATTACACAAAATTTGTTAATACCTGACACGTTTAGACATCTGTCATAAACTGGTGGAACATTTGACACACGCTGACACTGTACCGCTACGTTCAGATTTGGGGGAACCCCCTCGTATAAAAGGGAGTTTCCCACCTTACTCTCCCCTTTTTCCTCATTGCACTGTACGGGAGAGGGGGACAAGCTGTGTGATTGTTCACCGAGGGTTTTGTCTTTTATGATTCCTCCATCAGAAATAAACACAGACTTCCTCCTCACCTATGCATGGTTTGAAACTTTTCCTCAATATACAATGCAGAAGTCACACAAGCCAACCGGTTACAGTTACATATTGGGTTCTAACAAGCAAGATTGGAGGATGAGATGTGTTTGTGAACAGGGGTCAGTCCAGTAAAACTGGATTATGCCTTAGAGGAGAAAAATGGTCAATAATAATTTCTTATGTTTCTTCCCTTTGTCACTCCCTCTGTCTTGTTAATCCTTCTGTTTTCTTTCCATCCACTCTCCTGCCTCTTCAGACCAGTATATATACTCCTGGACTTCTGCAACTCATTTACTCGACTCATTTGCCAGATTGTCTGTGTTCTGTGTGCCAGCCTTCTGTTTGTCATGCCTTGCTTGTTTTGGACTGTATCTGTACCTTGGATTCTCCCTCAGCCTGCTCCCTGTACTTTGTTTGCCTGCCTGGTTTTTTTTAATGTCTTTTTAAAAGCTCGCTTTTTGTTGCT
>OOFC01029379.1:0-22043 GCA_900323345.1 Pseudochromis fuscus | reverse complement strand
ACCGGGCGGCGTGGGCTCATGTGAGAACCCGGACAAGTTCCAGTTTGTGGAGAAGAGCCAGTCGTGCGCCCCACGCTGCTCCCCCGCCGTGGACGTCTTCTGGTCCAGGCAGGACAAAGACTTTGCCTTCATCTGGATGACGGTGTGGTCCATCCTGTGTTTCGTCTCCACTGCCTTTACAGTCCTGACCTTCCTTCTGGAGCCTCACCGCTTCCAGTACCCAGAGCGCCCCATCATTTTCCTCTCCATGTGCTACAACGTCTACTCTGTGGCCTTCATCATCCGCTCGGTGGCCGGGGCTGAGAACATCGCCTGCGACCGCGAGCATGGCGAGCTGTACATCATCCAGGAGGGTCTGGAGTCCACCGGCTGCACCATCGTCTTCCTCATCCTCTACTACTTTGGTATGGCTTCTTCTATCTGGTGGGTCATCCTCACCCTCACTTGGTTCCTGGCTGCAGGGAAGAAGTGGGGTCACGAGGCTATCGAAGCCCACAGCAACTATTTCCACATGGCTGCTTGGGGCATCCCCGCTCTTAAGACTATCATCATCCTCACAATGAGGAAGGTGGCTGGAGACGAGCTGACGGGGCTGTGCTACGTGGGCAGCATGGACCCGGGGGCGCTCACTGGCTTCGTCCTCATCCCCCTGTCCTGCTACCTGATCATCGGCACTTCCTTCATCCTGACGGGTTTCGTGGCTCTTTTCCACATCCGCAAAGTGATGAAGACAGAGGGTACCAACACTGAGAAGCTGGAGAAGCTCATGGTGAAGATTGGCATCTACTCCATCCTCTACACAGTGCCGGCCACCTGCGTCATAGTGTGCTACTTCTATGAGAGGCTCAACATGGACTACTGGAAGCTGAGGGGGCTGCAGATGAAGTGTGGATCTTTCACGGGCCACAGCGGCGACTGCTCCCTGCAGACGTCCGTGCCCACGGTGGCCGTGTTCATGCTGAAGATCTTCATGTCGCTGGTGGTCGGCATCACCAGCGGCGTGTGGGTGTGGAGCTCTAAGACCCTGCAGACCTGGCAGGGCCTGTGCAGCAGAAAGCTGGCGGACAGGACTAGTAGTAGAAAACCCTGCAGCGGCGTCAGCTGCGGCAGCACGCACTGCCACTACAAATCTCCTGCTGTGGTTCTGCACATGGCCAAGACTGACCTGCACTCAGACAACCCCACACACGTCTGAGAGGGAGCACACGCATGGACACGCACCTGTGCCATGTGTAAGGAGCTGCTAAAAAAACTTTACAGGAAGATGAGTGGTTGAATTGAACTGTTTCTTCTCTGCTGCTGCCAAGGGACACACAGGTACAGGCATCACTATGAGAAACTATCTATAAGCAGTATTCAGTGCATAAAGGGAAGTGTTCAGTATTGTTATCCATATTTTCCTCTTCAAGGTGTTCTGTGCAGTAGACATGCCCAGTGTTGCAAAGCAAAATAAAAAGAAGAAGAAGACTGTTATGGGAGGCATCCTGGGAAATATTAGTCTAATCTCCTCCCTCAAAGTGGCATGATTAACTGTACAAATCTGTATAAATGTTTTATTTATTGTAAATATATTTAATTTAAAGTTCACGTTGGCTCTTACCGGATTTGTTGTTTAGATACATTTATGAAAGGCCAAGGGAAATTAAGTGCCTTTTATAAGAACTCTGGTTTTGGCCTTTTTTTTTTTTTTTTGGAGGATAATAAATTTGTGGAATTCATGTTCAACGTTCTTGTCTTATGGTTGTTATTTTGGTATCTCGGTGATAAGTTAAACATTTAAAAAGTCTTAAACAGACAAGTAACTTTCCCTCATTTCCCTGCTATTCTTCTCCTGGGATTTAGTTTAGTTTTTACAGCAGGACTCGTGTGTTGTCTTCCAAGTGCACACAGCATCCCAGAGGCGTCCCCAACAATAATCCTCAAAGAGAATTGCTGATGAATAGAGTGACAAACCGTGGCAAGTATTAATGTTTGCATCATCGGCTTAAAAAATGCAGGAGCAGTTTGCGGAGGAATATATTTAATTAATGGCTGTTTTAATCCTTCCACAGAATCGCTGTTGTTGCCCTCTCGCTGCTCCATTTGATCCTCATGCAAACACTCAGCACTTTGATCTGAGAGGACAAATCTGAAGTGGATTTCAGCCTTATTGCATGGTTTCACTGACAGATTTAAGTCCAGCACAGGCGCTCAGCACTGCGGTTGCTCATTGAGTATGTGGATTATTAACTTAATATTTAAGTTTATGTGTGGTTTGTGGCTCTTGGAGGCTGTGTTTCTGATATGAATTAAGGGGATTTTGGCTGAAGAAACAATGTACCTTTACGCCTTCAGAATCCACCATGAGGTATTTATAAAATGTATAAATAATCACAGGCTGATTCAGAGAAAATGCACTCACGACATTATTTTCATTTAATAAATACTCTGAGTTGGTTCTTGCAACTAAGTTTTTCAGTAATAAAGTCAATTTTATGATGCACAAGAGCCACTGTGTCCTCAGATGGTCCATAAAAAAGTAATAATAAATAGCTTTTACATTACGGGACTTTAACAATTTAAGTGCCAATGTAAATTGCAGCCACACACAGCAAGTCATCTCACAGCAAAACACAGTGGAAATTAGTGTGTTTGACAGCGGTGGAGCTGATTGTTTATTATGTCTGTATGTAATTGTGTGCTGTGTCACCACCACCACCACCACCAGCAGCAGCAGCAGCAGCAGCAGCACCATATGGGAGTGATAGTTTGGAAAAATTGTGATGACCAGGAGCTTGTTTTTATTACATTACTGAAACGTCAGGAGGGTGAAGCAGGCGTGTGCTCGCTGACATCTCCAGAGGTTAAAAGTTGTTTTGTTTTCATTTCTCCGCCATTTACATTCCAGCAGAGTTACAGTAAGATTCATGTACTACAGCTTGTACTATCCACATGTTAGCATTCATTTATGACGCACACACACACTCACACACACACATGCCAGGATCAGAATCAAAGATGTCTCTGTTGTAAATTAACCACATTTCCACTCGGTGCAGTGTTGTGTGGATCAGCTCAACGCCTCAGTTAACTCAAATTACTTATTTCTTCCTTCTTCAGTACAAGATGTGGGTTAACTACCAACATCCTCCCCTTTTTTGTTTTCATTACTCAGCCATTGTAGACGTTGTCCATGGCTTGGCAGGCGAGCACTGCGAGTCCTGGACTCTGACACTGTGTGGATCACATTTAACTATTAAAAAGGGGTGTTTTGCTTGGAGCGCGCTCGCAGCCAGAGACTCGGCTGGTGGTGTTTCAGCCACATGTTCCAGTTCATGGGCGCCTGAACCTGGGGCGCGTGCTTCCTCCCCAGTTTACACGCCAGTGACACGACCCAGAGAGGCTAAACACTTGCTGTGTGAGACACAAACCAGCTTGTCCCACCTGCGCTGAGCTGCACTGATTAGATAGGACGGAGGTAGCTGCAGAGGGTTAAGCACATGGGGGTAGTACAGAGGGCAAGTTTGTCTTCTGCACAAGTGTTTTGTTTCAACCTTTTTTGCCTCTCAGCATTTCTTTTTTTTTCTCTCCTTTTCTTACCCTGTCTGTATATTTATTTTATTTTTCCATGTATTGCTGAATATGCCTCAGAAAGGTTTTGAAAAATTAAAAAGCTCCACAGAAATGACTAGTTACAGCAGCAACAGGAAGTCTTTGCTCTGTTTCTTTTTCCACAAATATGAATTTTATCGCTACATTTCCAGGTCACTGACAGCTATTTTTAGCTTTCGCAGAGGAAAAGAAATCACACAGCACAGAGCCTTCAGATAGAGGCAAGAAAGAAAAGGTTCATTCCAAAAACAGAGTTTGTTTGAGATGTGGTTCTTTTGGCGCCGGAGACGTGGCTGTGACGGGAACACCTTCCATTCACACACACACACACACACACACACACAGACACACACACACACACCTGAGGCCTGCAATGCTGGACCGGTGCCAGCCAATCAACACCAAGCTTGTTTTGAGGAAGACCCCACCCCATCTCCAAGTAATGTCCAATTTCAGGAGTAAGTAAGCTCTGTCTCGCTCGAAAGATTTAGTTTGGCTGAGCCTCCGCGCTGTTTTTCTTCTCCTCTGGCTCAGGAGGTTAAATAGTGTCAGACTCAGTCGCACTGAGCAGCAAGTTCGTCTGAGCCAAAAGTGAGACTACTCCCAGAAAAGGCAACACTTTTTCTTATGGGTTTCTCAGGAATATTTCATTGTGATGACTATGACCCTAACTGGGTGTTTATTGATTCTGAAGCGACTCAGAACAGGTCTATTTATCCGGGATTTGTACAATTTGCTTTTGATAAAAAGGCGTAAAAACACCTCAGCAGTTATCCCGCTTTAGCTGCTGACACTGTGTTTTTGTCTGCTGAGGAGAAATCCCTCCATCTGGTCATGGGTCTGATTAAAGGCGATCATTATGGCATCAATGTGCCTCCCTCATAGACTTAAACCCCTACCCACCCCTGAGGGTAAAAAAGAGAAAATAAAGCATCCTTCATTACCCTGCCCTCCCTCCCTCTGCAGTCCCTCACCCCCCTTGAGCACTATCCCTTTCCTGTGCTGTTTTGATGTGTAAATGAGCGTATTGAAAACCTGCAGGCCCCCAAAGAGATGCTTTCCATGAAAATGCGGCAGTCAGAGAGCACCAGAGTTCACACAGCTCACCACTCCTCGCCACCGGGCTCCAATCAGATGCTCGGTGCACCACTGTTGTCTCGCCTGTTAGGGCAAGACGCAAACACACACAGTAAATCAGACACACAGTTGCACATGCGTGCTGACTCATATCATTATGAGGACAGTACAGGTTTACATGGTGACCTCTGAGGAGACTCCACTCCGGGGGTAAAGGCACACGGGCCAGTTTGAGAATGTGGCCTCACAGTGACTTTTTGTTGAAATGAGGACACAGTGTCAAGTGGCTGAAGGAGCTGAAGAGATACAGCAGCTGAAATATTTCTGCAGCATTTATCAATGAAAGCACGCAGGCCGAGAGATTAAAAGCCCTGTTTTGGACTGAGGAGAGTTATTCAGTGTCTTGGAATTTCAGAGAGTGGTGCACTATTGAAAATTACATGTTATAATCAACGGCAACCCATCTATCAGGAGTTCATACAGTTCAGATTCAAATTCCCTCTCATGTTACTTCTCCGTTTTGTCAAGATCTATCTTCCAGGATTAGCTCCAACTGTAAAAATGTATATTTTTCTTAATAATTTTAAAAACATGTGTCTCTGTATAAGGCGTGTAAGACCAACTGCTGAACTGAAAGACAAATATTTTCACCAACCTCGAGGTTTTGGTCCTTTTTAAAAAGTAAAACATTAATTTTCAGTAACACACTGTGGATACAATCTGAGTTTGGACCCGTGCTTAATCCCCACTCTCAATTTCCAAACTTCATTCTTTCATCTACATCTAAAAAACACAAAGACATGAACAGGAAAAAAAGGTCCTTGTGAATTTGAACAAGCATGAACATCACCAAGAGTTCACCTGCAGTGAACATACACTTGAACATCTCATCCACACGTTTAGAGATATAATGTCTGCACCACAGATTATAAAGAGTTACTCACATTGCAGGAAGGCAGCTTGTAGCATTATAAAGATGGCGAATTGAAATAAATAAATGTGGGAATTTTCACATTAAAATCATATCAAATCACAACAACAGTAAACTGACTGTAACACCAAACTGAAAACAACTTTTCAGACACCACTAAAGACATTTTTCCCAAGTTACATCTTCAGTCTTTGATGACATGTAGATCTTGTTCCTGCAAAGATGGATCACCCTTATTGTAAGTTACATTGGGCAAATTAAGTCATGTAATACTGAAGATGTTAAACTCAGGTTCAAACATAAAAAGACTGGACAGATTACATTAGGAGCTCTGTGCAGAAAGTGAAAGTTTTAAGAAAAAGTTTCCGGCTTTTTGCTGTATCTTTTTCTGTGTTTTTTCATGTCCTTTGATCAATAAGCAGAAGACAGAGAAGTAAAGCTTTCTCATCCCTCTGTACTCATTCCTGTGCTCCGTCTGCCTGTGGCTGAAGAGAGATGAATCAGTGAACAGAGGGAGGTTCCACAGCTCGCTCTCACTCTCTGAAGCCAACAGCATTGCTGTGATCACTGTTAATCTCCTTTGCCACTCTGCTGCCATCTCCTCAAATACATTCATCTCATTTCCAATAGCGTTCACGGCCTCTTCTTCCTTTCTAATTAGGCACCGTCAAGATTTCAGAAGTCACCCTTTGGTGTTCTGCACCAAGCGAGATTGCTCTTTGAGCTAGGGGGTCAGTGATGGCAAGTATTTGTTTGAGGGTTAAATCACAGCGGGCCTTTCATCATGTTGTTATGTTGCACGATCAGAGGCTTGGGATTATGTAGGTCAGACGTTGGAGAGTGAGAGCGCCCCTTTTGTAGCTGCCATTTTTATTCAGTTGCTAGGCAGCACCCGCTCTAATCTCTTGTACCAAAGAGTCTCTCCCCAGAGAAAAAGAGAGGGAGCAGGAGTTACAAAGGACCAAAAAAAATGTGAAAACAGCATCAACAAAGAACACAAACCCATGAAGGACTGCTTTTAGAAACACTCTAAAGGGAGGGAGTGGAAACGGACAGGATGTGGGAGTCTAAGCTCGGCCCCGAAACCTGCTCTGACCCTCCTGAACATCTCTAAACCCCTGTGGTTTGCTTGTGCCATTGACTGAACAACTGAGGGATCACACAACTCCCAACAACAGGGTTCAAGATCCAAATCTGTGCCCCTTTGCAAACGCTGGGAAACGGAAACTTAACATCTTTAAACTCTTGATATGAGCCGGGGAAGAACTCCAGCAGGGTCAGTGAAAAGCAGGACAGTTGATGTAAGTCACAGTTTTGTCTGTAAACAGGTACAGAAACGGATCAGAACCGCTCAGATCCACAGCTCGGTCGTCTGGCAAGTGTGTCTGCTGTCACACTGCTGCTGCTGCTGCTGCTGCACCCCCATCCTAAATGTGCTCATGTCACGCTCCGCCATCAAAGGCTCACCCCTCGGCTCTGTGTTCTGAGAAAGGAGGCACATCCCTCCTCCCCCCACGCACTGATCCTCCCCTCCCACCCCAGCCCCGGGCTCAGTAAGGATCTGCTATTCTCCGTTGCATTTCACACTCTTTGATTTGGAGTTTTGAAGTTTGTTCTTGTCTGCCTTTTTCCCCTCTTTTTTTTTTTTTTTAACTTAGTTGTGTTTCATATTGGCTGTTTTGATTCATGAAGTTTTCAGATGATGTGCACACTGCAAACTTGGCACCACAGCACAACTGACTCTGATGCTGCCTGTAATCACTTGTACCTGCTTTTAATCATTTAGACAAAAAGAGACGCTACCTGTGAGAGGGGGAAATAATTAGTCATATTTTGGGAAATATATTTATTGTTGAGGGTTCGATGAGAAGGTTGACGAAGATTGACTCTGTCATATTTGTATAATAAAGTCAAAGAGAGTCAACAGAGAGTTAGTTTAACATAAAGAAGTATAAAGCATATCCCTGTCCTTTCTGTCTGCTGTCTTTGTGTTTTGCATGAAAAGTGAGACAAGCCTTTCATGTAACTTTCTGCAATTAAGTTAACATTTTTCTTAAATTGTTTATTTTATACTAAACATAGTTCTGGTTCACCTTTTTTTAACTTTTTGCCAACAAGTAGAAGATCTGCAAAGACATCAGTTTAAACTCAAGTTGAAGTTGCACTAGTTTTTTGTACAGAGTAAATAACATGTGATTTAACATGTTAATTAGCAAGCTTTATGGACTGCACTTATATAGCCATTGTCATGCAAAGTACACAGCACGCACAACAAATTTACATTTACACACAGGCTTCCTAAACACTTCACACATACATACATATATAGGGACCCCGTAACATGTCTGAAGAGGTCACAGAGTGAGGGCACCGCCATTCTTTGGCGCACCCAGGGGGTCGGTGCCTTGCTCAAAGGCACCTCAGCAGTGCCCTGGAGGTGGACTGGTGCCTCTACAGCCATCAGTCCACATCTTGTGCTTTGTCCGGGCTGAGATCTGAACCAGGACCCTCCAGTTCCCAACCCAAGTCCTTCCCCACTGAGCCACTGCTCGCAACTTACCCTTTTGCACACACACTCACCCAATGCAAACAGAGCTACCGAGGCACCCCCTAACATCAGGAGCAACTTAGCAACTTTTGCTCAAGGGAACTTCAACATGTGGACATCTGGGGAATTGAACCATTGCACTTACAATTGTAAATTTGTGTTAACTTTCACAAGTCATTCTGATGTCATTTGATGAAGTTAATTCTGTTGATCAGTGACCTGGCTGTCCATCTGAAAAAAAAAATCATAATGAAGTAGTTCTCACTCCTGCCTTCATATCCAAATATGGTCAATTTCTGGTTTCAAACAACCAACATGGTGATGTTCAAATGCTGATCTCCTGCCTCATGCTTGCTTCGTGCGAGGCATCAGTGCTGTCATGTAACTCCTAAAAACATGGAAAATAAGCATATTTTCCTAACTGTTTGAACTATTCCTTTAAAGTTAGCATGAGTGAGTGAGTGAGAAAAAGTCAAACAAAGGGGATGGCTTTACCTCACCAGACTTAATTGGCTAATTAAGGACACACTGTGTGTATTTAGTGCCTGTGAATGAGTGTGTATGTGGAGTTTGGGGGGGTTGTGTCCTCATTGTATAACCAGTGGGAACTGTTTTTAGTCCTGGTTTCTGTTTTTTTCCAAAAGAACGTGTTAATTACCCCTGTATGTTGGGCCCATTATGTAAGTATTTGCTGAGGTTGTCCAGGATTATTTGTATTTTGTGGATAAAATGAGACAGAAAATTCAACGGGACATTTCGGGGCAGTTCAAACACATTTAGCCAAAAACTTTCCTATCATCAATTAAGCCCGTTTTCCGGCCAGCACTGTTGACTCAGGCTGATCACTGTACATTAGCCAGTCTGTGTAGTAAAAGGAACCAGCTGGGCCACACTCACTCTAACACTGGACCTTTTGTCAAGGTCTCAGCCCCCCTACAAGTAAAATAAAAACCTTGTTGTATGAGAGATACTCTTTGTGTGGAAGCAGACATTGTTCCTATTGTGGCGTGTCAAAGCTGGCATGCCAGGTCCGACACAGTGCTGAATAAACTGTGGTTTGTGTACATACTGTAACTGTAGGCTGTGGAAAAGGAGTGAGGCAACGGTCTGTGATGATCTTGGCGGCCGCTGAGGATTTGGCATGCAGAGTAAGAGCTAGAGCAGCAGTACCACATGCGGCCCTTTCCCTCAGGATAATAAGTGCTTGTGGAGCAGAGAGGGAGAAAACCTGCAAGGATCAGCCTTCCTGTTCACACCCCATCATGCATGAGCTGGCAGGATCCTTGTGTTGTTATGGTCATGAGACATTTCCTGTGTGTGTTTTGGGGTTGCATCTGGGCTTGTTTACAGCCCAGGGTAGAGCCTCATTAAGTGGAACATGGTACCAGGCGGATGTGGCCGGGGGGGGGGTTCAAGTGCCTATTAGTGGGGCCAGTCTGTAGCCCCAAACCAGAACCCAACTGGGCCAGGTGCTTCATGCTCCAGCCTGGTTTCCACAACACAGCCAAACAGGACGAAACAAAGCTTACTCATTAGAAACGTTTGCAAAACTTATTTCCAACAAAAATCTGCAGATAATCTCTGACTGTTAACACATCCCAACAGTACAGGAATCCATCTTTCAATGCGTTAAGAACATCCTCAGCACCATGTTCCTATTAATAACATCAATCTTTCAAACCCTGCGAAGATATATATTTTCATTTTTATTTAATTATTCCTTAAAAAAATACCGGGCAGCTGTAGTTTTCAGGAAATGTTACTCAAACATGAGGAAACTGTGTTTGTTTGGGAATAATTTCAGCTGCAGAATAATACATGCTTGGTATTATTTACACAAGACAGTGTGTATGCAAGATTGACTCAGACTACCGTCACCACTTTCATCATCATGACCTGATGAATAAGCAGTAAGCAATCCAGCTTTGGATACACAAACAATACTCATCAGTAGGATTGGTTCCTTTGTGGTTTTCATGTCCTTTTTTGGAATTTGCTGATGACAAGAAAATATAGACAAGCACCAGAGTTTTCATTTAAGAGGATGTTTGTTGAATGGTGAAAGCACGGCAACTAAGACTGTGATTGGTCTAATTATACCAAGGTATTCCTGATACATCTTTTGTTTCATTTCTTTGTGTATCAGTAGAAATTTGTCATTGATTTTCATGTGTGTGCACAACTCAGAGACCCTCAGAGCTCCTCTCAGAGAAGCAGCTTCATGAATTCCTCCACAGCTTCACTCGTGAAGTGTCCTGCAAAGACTAAAGCTGTGCAGCAGAGGACAAAGCAGAGCGGGGATTAGCATCCCCCGCCTTTCTGCTCATGCACACCCTCACCGTGTAACACTCAACATAATCAAACACTCACCCAGTGTGACACACAACACAACCAAACACTCTTCTGGGGCCGAGCTACTAAAACAAACCCTGTGCTGAAACCCCAGGGGCCGAGGAGAGTGGTGGAGGAGCTGAGGAGGCGGATGTGAGGGAGGCCAAGAACTCATAGTGTTTATGCTGAACAGCCAGCGAGTGGGAAACGCACGCAACACGATCCTCATGTTTTCCTTACCCCAGCTAATCCGACAAAACGACAGAGGGAGCAGATTCCCTTACAGAGAAAGCTGCCACTTAGATATTTATCCTCGCTAAGGCAAACATCTTGGCCCCGGCGGCCTCTTTTCATAGGGCGATATGAGTGGGTGTGATGCTCGACTGCATTTATTTGGGTGTGAAGTTTTAATTAAAAGTGAAAGTGATGCTCGTCGGCCAACCGCCTCAGCTCTGTCTATTCCCCGAGGTAGGAGTGAGGTGGGGATGGAGGGAGACCATAACTACAGAAGAATAGACAGGTAGAGGTCAGAAAAAAAAATGACAAACTAATCCAGAGAGAATTAAAGAGACAGACACAAGATAAAGAGTAATTAATCTTAAGGTGCCCAGGGTGTGAAATGTCTCCTCTTGCTGTTTGTTTTCAGTTGTAGTCAACTGGAACAGCCTGAGTTACAGACAAAGTGCCCACTGCCCTTGCACACAGAGCAGGGGTATTGCTTTCAGAGAAATCTGCTTACTCTCCAGAGCCTGCTTTTCCAGAAGCGCTCTTGCATGCAAGATCACCTCTGTCAAACTAAGAGCAACAAAGACCTTTCCTACCCTGGACCAGGAGACAAGAAAAAAGCAGGGAGTAATTCCCAGCATCCCTCCCTCCTGGTTTGTGCTTTGTAAGAGACGTCTTCATCAAATCTCCTTTGGAATGATTGATTTTTAAATAAAGATATTTTTAAATGAATCCAAATCCTGACACTGCTGCAGCTCTTGTGGTCACAGTGGAAGCAGCAGTTTATGAGTGAGACTGAGCTCATGTTGTGTTTACCAATCACCTCTGGACACAAAGTGCTGGGGCCTCATTTATGAGCTGGCACATGGATTCCCTCATCACGTTAAACTAAAAAAAGCTCATTGTACGTACACCTTGTTTATAGCAACGCAGGTAATAAAGCAAAACCTGCCATCTATCAGTTGTAATTGCCTGTAGGAGGCAAGAAAGTGTGTGAAGGAGCGTCAGTCCCCCCCCGTGTGATAAATGCGCCAGACTACTTTTAATTAAAGCTGGGGCTTGTTTTACTGACACAGCACAGGGAACTTTCTCACATTTGTCCAGTTTAAGTTTAAAAGTTAAGTTTGCTTCTTAGTCCTTTTAGTTTTAACCCTTTCAGCTTGGGTGCAATCAAGATATTTTTATTTTATCGTTGTATGGGTAATGATGCTATTTAACTTTGCTTCTCTCATGACCTCTTTCCTTTATTTGTGTACAAGCTGTTATTGTTCATATATATTTCAATTCTTAAATTCCCTTGGTGAGCCATATTTATAATTTATAGCTTATTTATGACTACATGATCTTTTATCAATGATCATGTAGTAATGTGATGTAAATGTGTAGAGGATTTCAGGCTCTTTATAGGTCATCTCAAGGGAGCAGCCACAAACTCAGTCTGTTTCTGTTCTTGTGTGTCTTAATTGTGTTTTAATGTCCTGTGTGATTGCTTAATTCTCCAATTGTGAATGTTTAATGAATGCAACTGATGGTGATTTGCAACTGTTAGGTAGTTAATATAGATGCTGTTGTCCACCTGCTGTGGAGACAATAAAGTTTATTCTCATCCTTATCCATTTCTACATGAAGTGCAGATGAAAATTGCTTTTCAGCTGAGCTCACAGCAGTTATGATATTTTAGGACTGGACTAGTACTTGGTGCAGTGACCACATCACCAGCTCTTCTGTGTTTTTTCTGTGAAACAACATTATCCTTTGTTAAGATCCATTTTCTTGCTGTGACCCACCAGTGGCTCTCAACATTAAAAAACCCCACTTGCCTCGGGTCGTATAACTGACAGATGTCCGGTGTATGGATAAGCTAATGAGTGTCACCCCACCTGACTGTCTGCTGAGCTCTTTGCCAGAAAGACTCAGGCCTATCATGTGTTACCTGGCCGTGCTCTCAGTGTGAGAGGATGTTAATTGGTGGTGAGGCGCCAGTCTCTCCCCACCAGTCCTCTGGCGTCAGTCAGAGCCAGGAAAGGTGGCATAAAGCCTGGCCTCGCAGCGCTCCAGACTCCTTGGGTCCAGAGGGAACCAGGAGGCTTGATCCAGTTCGTGGAGGCCATCCCTGCAGCACACACCTGGTCTGAACATGTACGCTCAAATGGAAAACCTGCCCAGAGAGCAACACGGGGAACCCACGGAGTCAGGAATAAAAGCGCGAATTATTTTCAATTTAAAAGCCAGAGTGGTTCAAACAAAAACTCCTGTCTCCTGCCACAGTTCCCTCCTGGCTGATTGGAGTTCACCCAACATGTGTGTGTGAGTGTGTGTGTGTGTGTGTGTGTCTCCTGGCTCCTGTCTGCCGTCCGTCTGCCTCCCCTGGATTGGACTCCTGTCGCCTTCACAGTGAAGGGCCACTCAACCTGGGTGGATATTCTTTCCCTCACATCTGCTATGAATTTACCAGAGCCAAGCCATTCAAAGAGTCCTTTATGGAGCCGTCAGCAGCTCTGTGACTGCTTCTTATAAGACACATGTACGCTTGGCACACACACACACTCACAGGTTTGTGTTCATGCACACTTTTACCATTATACATACATTTAAATACAGATTTTAATATAACTCTCTCTGTGTCATTAGTCATCTACTGTATACAAACACACTCATGCAGAACCCCCTCCAGTTTCTTATGAAACCTAAAATCTGAATTTAAGTCAGCCCCAACAGCTGCAGCCATTTTTTTTCTTTTTTTTTAAGTGAATCACCCACGCATGGTGCAGAAGTGCAGGGGTGGTTATTGGGCCATTACACACTTTAATCTATTTATTGCTGACATCCTTCTCACTAGGCATATGCACACTCCAGAGAAACATTAGCTGTGACAGCGGCAGAGCCATCGTGTAACTTTAGATGGATCTGATCTCAGGAGAAAAGAGAGAAAATATAGATGTACAAAAAGCTGATATGATCTGAACTGGTGTCAGAAAATTAACCTAAATTTATTCGGGTGTAATATTAAATTAAATTTCTAACTTCTTCACAGGGAAAAACACTAAATTAAACACTTTTTTCTTAAATAACTCTTTATCATGAAAAAATAATTTTAAAGCAACTTTTTAAAAACAAATTTCATTTTTGCAGAATCCCTGAGGTTGAAAGGACTGTGGGCCCTTAAATTTAAATGTTAATTAGATCATTGTGCACTCATGTAATTTAGTTATACATTAATGGATTTTGTTCATGCATGTATTGTCCTTGTTCTAGATTCAGTTCAAGAAAGTTTTCCGTCTTAAAGGAACAGAAAACCCATGATCAAAATACAGTTTTGGAAGACATATTATGACATAAACTATTGATTTATGCGAATGTTTAAAAAGAAATAGCATTTACAATTACAATATCCATCTCTGAGCGTCAGAGTTCCCCCATTATGGACGATTTCATGAACTATATTATATCAGACCATTACACAATTGGGAGGATTTTTCTGATTGGTTAAAATGCTCTGACATCATATAGGTTCAGCATGTGGAAGCTACACACATGGTGAACAATGGCATAATGTAATAATGTATAATGGCGGCCCAGCAGTTGCAGCAGGACTCCCATACAAAAACACTTTTACATACATATCCAAATGTGCCTAAAACCTCTACTTGTGGTCTCTCACACTTACAGCTGTCAACCTCTGCATGTATGTAGCTAACCGTCCTCTGGCCTAATGCACAGATGTGAGTGCAGTACAGATGTTCACCTTCTTAATAAGCACATAATATTATCTAAAAACTTTAAACTAAAATTTTAAACGACATATCCTCTGTTAAAGTGTTGAAATGTATTAGCAGTAGCTCGCACTGTGTCAGGTGAATGTGCTGTGACAGAACTTGTCATAATTAGGGCGTTTTTTTTATTTTAAATCACTCTGTGTGACGACTCAAAACAGTGGGAGGGAGTTAATTGGCTTTGTATCGTCCTCTGCTAAGCTTTAACAAAGAATCCAACAATATATAAGCCTATTCAACATTTGGGATCACTAGTTTGACTGAACAGTAAGATGAAGCCTCAGTATGAATCATGAAAGGCCTCAGCCCACTTATTACGTTTACAAGTTTGACTGCCTTTCATCTTCCCCGTAGCGCGCTCATCCAATTGTTGCTGCTGCCATATCTGGATCCCCGAGTTCAAAGAACTCTCTGGGTGATTCTGAGGTTATTCTCTCCAGTCGTTTTTCAAATTGCCTTTAACATTTTTCAGATTTTTTTGCCTTCATGTAAATCCTAAATTAAAATATTATAGATAAAGAAGAAAGCAGCCTCTACAGAAATACCCGACGTTTACCTGTACGATGAAAATCCAGCCGGAGGATATAAGCAGCACTGTAAGCGAAGCCAAGTGTGAATCTTGGCACTGATGTGTCTGGTTGCAGTCATGGCACAGAGGATATATGAGTGATATGTAAATGCTGCTGTTTGGAGCCTGGTCTGCAGGAAGATTCAGTCTGTTTCAGAAGAGTGCAGGATTCCCTTTGGGATGAGAGCTCTGTGTTCCCAAGAGAAAAGCCATCCTCTGAACTCCTCCGTTTCTGCACTCCCTCGCTTTCCTCTCCTCTTACTTTGGTTATATCATCAAAGGGAGAGGACGCACATCAGTGGAGAAAATTGGGGGAGAAGGCTCTGTTTTGTGAATAATGCATTAATAATCATTTGTACTTGCACTTAAAGCAGAGAGAAATTTAGGGCATGTCGCTGCTGCGGTCATACGAGTTGGTTTTCACACTCAATTTTCAAGACACCTTTATGCTCAGCGAATGATTATGTTACTTCACTTCTTTCTGTTCTGGCAGCCTGTCAGGAGTTTTTTTCCCCCCCTTGTCCTCATTTTCTCTGTGTGCATTCCTGCAGCTGCCAGTGTGATAGACTATTGACTGAGCTCATTCTGAAGTGTGCCATGATATGACACACAATCGAGTTTACGCTTACAGCTTAAAAAAAAAAATGCCTTCATGCGCCGCAGCAGCGACTACTCCAGCAGGAGAGCTTGACTCACTGTGTCATTTTGTGTGATGGGACCAGCGGGACAGGTGTCAAAAATGCAGCAAGGAGGCCTCGGTGTAACCTCAGCTCGAACTGAAGTCGTGTTCAAAATGTAGACAGATGTTTATAAAGATTCTATTAAAGGCGCAGACAAACTTAAGGAGGGGCCTTGTTAATGTGCCAGCCCCATACACTGTATATGAAAGGGAGGAAGCTGAGGTGACATCACATTTTGAAGCCATGTTGGTTGTTTGGAGTCATAAGTGACCATATTTGGATATGAAGGAAGGAGTGAGGAGGTGGGTCTGACCCTTGAACTCAAAGATACTGCCCAATGTGTATGAGACTCGAGTTCAGGTCTCGTCTCACTGGAGACTGCTCAATTGTCAAGCAATCCATCGTCTAGACCCGCTTATCCAATTGGGTCGCGGGGGCGCTGGAGCCTATCCCAGCTGGGAATGTGTGAGAGGCGGGGTACACCCATCACAGGTCGCCAGGCTATTGCAGGGCTAAAGAGACAGACATCCAACCACACTCACATTACTGTCAAATTAGAGTAATCAATTCACATAACAAGTATCTCTTTGGACTGTGGGAGGAAGCCGGAGTACCCACGCACACACTGGGAGAACATGCAAACTCCATACAGAAAGGCCTGAGTTGAGAGTCTGACCCAGAACCTGATGGTGATGGACGAAGCAACCAGGGCTCCAAAATGAGGCCAATGTGGAAGTGCAAAAAGTGCAATACTCCTAAAGGCCACTAGAGGCTTGCTTAAAAAAAAACTCTGGATCCAATTGAGTTCAATTAAAAAATCCTCATTGTCAAACATCAAGAGATCTGGTGGTCCATGTGAAAACAGAACCATAAATAAGAAGATATTGGCCTTCATAAACAGGAGGATTTAGGGATGTGGAAAGTTTGATTGACAGGTCTGGTCTCCATTGAGACCAAGCCTAAACTCAAGTCTCATACACAGTGGGCAGTGTCCTCAGACCCACCTCCTCACTCCGTATCCAAACATGGTCACTTGTGGCTCCAACATGCCGTCGTTCAAATGACGGTCGCCTGACTTCAAAAGAACAACGGGTGACGTCACGTCGGCTTCATGCATTCTACATTCAGTCTATGATCATACTCAACTACTTTATTTCCTGTAACTATAAAATATCCATTTTGAGAGGAACTAAAACCAGGCTGTTTCAACTCTGACCACCACACCCACCAGTGATCTCTAATGCACTGACACACCTTTCTGTACATTCCTACATCACAGCTGCTTAAACCAGTGGAGGTCAGAAAATACATTTGAAATGATTTGATATTGCCAGCTCATTCTCGGTGTGATTTTTTTTAATGCAGAGAAAAACATTCAGGCAATTAAATAATACTTTTGGGATGACTAAAGAAAGTGGTGGGTGTAGATAAAGAAATGTTTTTATTCTCTTCGTCTCAAATCATTTTTATTGTTTATTGTTTTGTTATTCTCCTTAGAACATTAAACTACATAAAAATGTATTGAAAAAGAAACAAGCTACCAGCTTAATGAACGGTTGAAATGCTATGAGAGAATATTTTTATCCATGTCACACCGATGAACAGAAGAAACAAACGCTGCCACTGTCCAGTGACTGTCCAGCTGTCACAGAGTTTCACTTCACCTGTGGTGGAAGCGACAAACACTTGTCACACGAGCCCTCTGCACCGACTCGGACCTGGAGTAAATATTTGCAGGGTGGGTTGCTGCGCTCTGCTTGTACACATCTGCCAAACACTGCTGCAGCACAGGGTTCAAAGATTAGTGGGTGCACGGCCAGAGCGAGATCACCTGATGCAGCTCTTTCTGCTTGTGTCCAGTGAAATGTGTGATGTGACAGCAAAGGCAACATTACACTTAATATTAAACACTGCAATTCAGTGGAGATGCACATAATAAATCAGCGACATGTCCTGAGCTGACACTCTGTCCTTCACTAAATTATCTTGTCAAATCACAATCGGCTGCAACTACAACTTAAAAACAAACACACACTGTGAATTATTTACAAGTGTGTGTAATCCACGGGACCATGCACATAAACAATTTTGTTGACCATGACTGTGCTCTTCTGTTTGTTGTGTTAAAAAAATGTTCTGTGAAGCTGTACTTAAGCATAGTGGAGACATGAATATATTTCAAATTTCATCCATTCAGTAGTGGACTGTTGCTGTTTTGTGGGCAGCATGTACAGTCATTGATCGCTCTGACCTCAGCAGGGAGTGAAAGTCAGGTGATTAATGCAAGTTTCACTGCGGAGGAAGGACCGTGTGAGTAATGACAAATGCAGCACGAGTTTGGAAAGCACCTGATTGCCGCATTGAACTTCTAAAGAGTTCATATATCATGACTGTATTGTGTTTTATTCGAGTCAACAACAAATTCTTGAATGCTGAAGACACAAAGACTCCCAGGAGTGAAGTGAGCCGCCTCTCTGAGTTCAGTAGAAGTTCACTCAAATCATTCAAGAACTTTTCACATGAGAAATAATTAAATCGTTCTGGAGGACAAAAAAAAAAAACATCCCACCAATGTGAAAGATAATTTTAGGTTTATTATAGCTGAATGCAGCTGCCGCCATGCTTGAACTGCCTCTAATCAAGTGCTACGTTTCCACTGACTTTTCACATCTCTGACCTTTCCTCTGATCCATCTTAGCCTCTACACCTGTTGCCAAATTACAGATGGCTCCCAGGCTGTCACCACCTCACTACGAGATATTTCATAAGGTCCCGCTGTCCTCCTTGCACTCTCCTCTGCCCCATACATCATAGACACAGATCTCATTCTGGCTGTAGTATCATCTACTACCTGTACAGACACGCTGCTGCACAGAGATCCATGTGAAAGTGCCTCAGAGAGCTGTCAGATTATACTGTTACCTTGTACACAGTGTTTTTTTTTTTGTTGTTGTTTTTTTTATGTGAATGAACTTTTAAAGTTGCACCCATGGACACTAAATGAGACTGATACATGTCAATTTTACTATATGTAATGTATAATAAAGTATATCTGTACTATAGACTGTACATAGAATGGACGAAACTGACGTGACATCACAATGTGTTGTCACCGTGTTTGGAGCCAGAAGTGACCATATTTGGAACAGATTGAGGGAGTGAAGAGGTGGGTCTGACCCTTGAAACCAAGGTCACTACCCAGTGTGGACAAGACTTGACTTCAGTGCTGGTCTCATTGGAAAACAGGTTTAGCTTCCTTGCTAGCTAACCTCGCTCATTCACAGGCATAGATTTCCAATGACTATTTGAGAAATCTCTATCTTTTTATACATTTAAAAAAAAGAGCTAAAAAAAAAAAATCTCATCAAACCTGTGAACATCTGTAATGCGATGTACACTTGTATACTGTGTTGTGTTGTACATACTGTATTGTCTTATTTGTATGTTTAATCGTTTAATGTCAAGAACTACAAATGGAAAATAACTTCCATCCAGCATATAATGTTTCTGTGCTGTGTTCATTAATATGCACTGTCCTCATCAATTAATTAGTAAATTAATAAACATAGAATTCGACAAAGCAAGCATAACATCACCCATTGGTTTGTGCACTTGCAGTTGGAAACCAGAAGCTGGTCACCATGTTGGTTGTTAGGAACCAGAAGTGACCATATTTGGATATGAAGGAAAGAGTGAGAAGGCCATAAACTCGAGGGCACTGCCCAATGGGGATGAGACTCTGGTCTCACTGGATAACAGACCTGTTGATTAAACTAACCACACCCCTAAATAGTCCTTTTTTTGAAGCCTAATATCTACTTACATATGATTTTTTTCAGATGGACCAGATCTCTGAGAAGAAGAGTTGACTTTAGCTAATGACACCAGACTGAAAAAGTTTTGACTATTTCATGACTGAAAATTTTGAAGTGAATTTTGAACTGCAGCCAGCATCTAGTGGCTGTCGGTGGTATTGCACCCTTTTGCACTTACACATTTGCTTCATCCATTTCTCTACAAGCTATGGTCTCCCACCACCTCCACATGTAGTTTGAGTGCTCCTGTCCTCGTGTGGATTTCTAATTATGATCCATGCAGCCAAGACCCATCTTAAAACCAAGTGTAAACAGGGTCTTTGTTGTCATGGAACAGACGTTCACTGAAGCTGCTCCTTCAGTGAATGATGAAATGATTTATCCTCCACTGACTGAGAAAAGAGCCGACACCAGAGATTAAGACAACTGTTTGATATTTTATTAAAAAGTAAAGAAGACATAACTCGGTGGTCAAGGCTTGCCCGATTTCCTCCCCGTTTATCATGTTATCACAAGGTTTACACGTGGCAGTGATGTCATCAGCTCAACACAAATAAAACAGAAGAACTACGGTATTTGTCCATAGCCTTTATTGGAAATTCTTTACATGTGAATCCTCCAACCCTGCCCAAACCCAGCTTTAGAGACTATAAATATATATATAAAAAAAGGAAGTGTAAAAGAATTTTGCAGTTCCTCCGAGAATAAAGAAAGCATTTACAGTCAGGTCTCATTTAGAGAAGGGCAGTCACCTTTTGCTTGTTTGTTGAAATGTCAAACAATTACAACAGTGAATTTAACAATTGTTAATCATGTCAGGAACAAAGCCAAATTTTAGCAAAAATAATAGAAAGGGGGGAGTGGGGGAGGGGGGTAACAATCAGTGGCCAAATGAAAACAGGAAAGTCTGGATGATAACAGCACTAGTAAAAACACAGGCGAAGAGCACAGCACAGTACAGACAGAAGAGGGCAAACCAACCATGGCCATTTCAGTATACATATATATGTGTATATGTACACACACACACACACACATGCATATACTGCTGGCAACCCCACCAGAGAACTACACAGGAACTGCTGCACATTCAGGATCGTGTTTCCTGGGTGTCGTGTCAGTTTTACAAAAAATGGTTAAGTTGTTGCACAGTGAGGAGAAGTCACCACAAAACAACAATACACCGGCACCACAAAGCTCCAGTGAGGTCAGGTGTTACAACAGTTCAGCGAGCAGCGCTGCCACTGGATTCACTTGGAAAATGCTGGGACATTAGAGTATTCAAAGTGCAGGAGCAGAGCGCCTCCTGGTGTCCAAACCAGGACACTCGTGCCTGGAAAACCTTGGATTCCCCTCCAAACGCTTTCTCCCACACGCGTGTTCGTGGCACCGATTCCCCGTGTTTGTTACAAAATGTACAATGTCTGCTGTGTACTATGAAAAGTAAAACATGTCTTCTGTGCTGCCAGGGAGGAGCAGCCCTGGTCGAACCTTGTAAATTTACTGATTTAAGATCCACTAACAAGTTATCATTTACAATACCAAATAAAAATGTGCAAAAAATATCAAATATTCAAAAAAAATGCCCATTTTTTTTCTTAACAAACATCACATTTTGTTGTTTTAAACACTGTTTACAAATGTTTATGCACATATTTTCAATAAAGTGTGGTCCTGCAGCTGCTGGCATCATTATAATAAGAAGAGGTGCACTTTACACAGAAGGAGTGCAAACTGACGAATGGTCTGAGGTACCGGTTTGTTTAAAGTGGCAGGGCACTACAGAGGAGGAAAAGGCTGGTCAGCTCTACAGAGCCAAGACTGAGACTCCACATCAGGTCCCTGAAAACATCTTGGCACCAAGAGCTGAGATCTTTTTTTGATTTTTTTTAACTTTATTTTTTTATTAATCACTATATGTGAAGGGACTACAAGAGATCTGCAGTCTCAACCCAGACAAAAAAAAAAAAAAAGTAACTAACTAAACTACTAAAATCCTATCATGTTTATGTATAGACCTGCATTTAACCACAGATAAATTTAGTGGCAAGATGCTGAGTAATAAGAGCAATTTACAGGACTGTTTGCAAGCAAAGAAAGACTCATAGGGTTTGCAGAGGAAGGACTGTGCCTCACGGTGACAGAGATGTGGGAACAAACATCCAACAGCTAGGTTTACTTATCCTGAAACACGCCGGTAAAGTGACGGCTGAACTACGTGTGCCAAGAGTGAAGACAGAAGTCTGATTACACTGGACTGGTGTTTAGAAAAACAAAAAACAAAAAGCAGCTCCTAGACAACATTAAAAGTCAAATTACACTTGTGTGAGGTTGTCAACGAGGAACTTTAAGAGCTGTGAAAACTCCATTAACTCAAATGTCTCATTTTTCTTGGTTTGAAGGAAAAAAAACACCAATATTAAACATGTTACAAATATAAATTCAGTTTTCTTCTGTCAATTTTCAAAATATGAACAGAAACTCATTAACACACAAAAAAGTCC
>OOFC01029376.1:21679-34218 GCA_900323345.1 Pseudochromis fuscus | reverse complement strand
AACCCACCCTCAGGTTACCCTGGCCGCCGTGATGACTACCCACCCCCTCCGCCACCGCCATACAGTGATGAAGAGAGTATTTCATCTTCAAAGAAAAGCAACCTCCGCAAGGTGAGTGATGGAAACTTTGCAGGCAGTGCAGTCATACAAAGAACCTCAAGTCTCTGACACGAAGACTTTCAGAATGAAATCTGATGATATTCTGTGTTTCACTTATTGTCAAGAACAATAATCATAGTAATGGTTTGGATTTATATGGTGCTTTTCTCTGGAAGTCCAGACTCAAAGCGCTCGAAAAGAGACCATTATTCATTCACACCCATTCATACCAGTGGCGGTAAGCTAAGCTAGCCACAGCTGCCCTGGGGCAGACTGACGGAGGCGTGGCTGCTAATTTGCGCCACCAACTACCACCAACCCATTCAGCCAACATTCATGCGGGGCAAGGTGGGTAAAGTGTCTTGCCCAAGGACACACCGACAATGACTGGAAGGAGCGGGAATCGAACCACCGACCCTTCGGTTGGTAGACAGCCGCTCTACCACTGAGCCACTGCCGTCCCAAACAGCACATACACACACAATAACAGCACATAAAACACAACAACCAACAGCACCACACAGTGCCTGTTATACCAAATCCTGGTTGTTGTTTTTTTTTATGCCATACAGCTCTGCGCTGACTGACATTTTTCATTATCATCTCCTCTACTGATCTTTTTAAAACATATACCTCCCTCCTACTGTTCACATTTGACTAATATCATATTAAACTGAAAAGAAATCTCCCAAACAAATGTCCTTGATCTGGTTTGAGAAACAGTTGTTCAAAAAACAAAGTACTACAACTTTCAGAAATTTGAGTCTTTTTTGAAAAATGAATTTAAATAAGTTTTCTTCTTCACACTCCTTTTCGAGTGTAAATGAACAGACTTGCACTTTTCAACTCGTGTGTATTCTGTTGAATGATAGAAATAAATAAATAAAATGAAATGATCTGAATAGAAATGCATTGTCTTGTTGAGGGTCTGGAAAAAAAAGACTGATTTTGCTCTTCATCACCAGACACATTCCTCTAGTCTGACTGAAACACCTAAAATGTGATGAAATGATGATGTCTGTTCTGTTTTTGTTGTTCATTGGTTAACTGGACATTGACTTTCCTTGTTTGACAGAATGGCGCCGTGAGTCGGGAGAGCCTGGTCGTATAAAACCAACCAATGATGCAAGCACCCACTTCCTGTAATGATGCAGCTTTGATAACACACCAGTTGGTTCCTGGGACTGTAAATATCACTCACACTGCTATTTTGCTGTGCTGATTTTATATATTTCATAATTAATGTTCACAAATGGATGCTGAATGTGACTTCAACAGGTGCACAGATGAAATGTTTTGTGCCTTTTCATGTATAAAACATTGTGGCTGCCACAAGTGCCTTACACTGTACAGAATTTTAGTCAAGCTGATAAATAATTCTCTAGAAATTATGACATCTTAGCAGGTAAACATTGAAATTAGTTTAAATTTTACCTTTTTATGTAGTTTTGTTTAATTGATACAGCTTTTGATATGGGGGTTATCAGTTGTTTTATTTGTGTGAATCGATTGTTTTTATATGAAACTTTGTACATTTAAAGAAATTTGTCATGTGCTTTTTGCTTTTAGTTGTGTTGGAGTGTGCTCACTGTTTTTAGAAAGCTGGTGAACAAAGTACTTTTTGACAGAATTTGTTTTGACTGCTTGGATTGTATTTTACTTCTTTTTCTTTCTTTTTTTACACCAGATTTTAGATGTAACCTGCAGTATATTGTACAGCCGACCAGTAACACCCTGTAATGATGCAAAAATGTTCATTCTGATGTGATAAAACCTAATTTTACAATAAAGTTGTCTATAACCGGGCCATTCATTTGACTTGAGGAGTTTTCACCACTAGATGCCACCATCTTGTTAGTCTGGATTTAAATGGCAGCAGGTTGTAGCAGCAGCAGTGGTGGTGTTGTGACCACACTGTGGCTTTCATATGCAGGAATGTCAGATATGAATATGAATGTAATCATTTACATTTGAGTCAATTTACTGTAACAAGAAACAAGTCAAATTTCAGTCATATTTTAAAATATTCTTCAACCCTGCTGCTGCTATCTGTGCAATACAAGATTTAACTAAAAGGTGAGAAGACATTAACACAACTTGTGTGCCCAGTTACACAGTTTACAGACTAACTGTGTAACCATATAAAATAATCCTGTCCTGTGCTGCAGGTGATCCTAATGGGTGCCACCTCCTCTACACAGTCCATCAGCACCCAGATGTTTTAAAGTCTGAAATGACCAAGGTTTGTGCAAATGATGTCCACATTGACACACACTGTCAGTTGTTACACAGGTTAAACACCAGCAGAGACAAGTTCTGTTCAAACACAAGCTGCCATGTTTGATTTCTAATATAATAGACAGAAGATACTTTATTACTTTGTAAGAGAAAAGTAATCTACATATTCAGCTGGTTGAACAGTTCTTCACACTGAATCTGAAGTTGTGTTTATGTGTGAGGTTGTGTCTATTTGGCATTTCAGGCATGTTTTGCTGACTTTTTCATATTAATGCAAAAATTAGAGATCATCATAAGCCCCTATGAGACAGCAGCGGTGTGCTGCTTCTTCTTGTGTGACTTCTGCTGTTATCTTAAGCCAAAGCTTTTTGAGATTGCATTTAGAGCCACTTTATGTCACAACCATAAAATCCGTGAAGAGCCAGCTGTTTATAAAATGCTTGGTTTTACGTATTGCTATCTTCATTTTGGCGCCTTTACAATTACTGCTTCAAGTAAAGTGTTTTGACCAGTAAAACCACTAAAGTGTGCAGCTGAATAGCACATTTCTCCTTAAGTGCTTAAAGCAAGACTAGAAAGCACCCAGAGAGCACAGGCCTCAGGTATAATCCAGCTGGACTGATGCTATGGACTGGACACTGTTGCCATCTTGTGGGGAAATATCAACACTGTCTTGTTACAACATTTACTTATTGGGATTTTTTTTTATACTCTTTTCAGACAGGATCCACTAAGACCGAAATTGAACCATCCGTTTCATGGATAATACCCGAATGCTCAAAAAAAGACAATTAAGATCTATTCATGAGATTTTCCATAATGTTGGATGAATGGACATGAACATAACGTCTTGGCAGATGTAAAAATGTTTTATTGTCAGTAAGAGAATACATATGAGAAACAGGGTCATGCCTCAGTGGCATTTACTTTTAACACAAATGACTGATGCTAACATGGAAGCTAACAGACTCATGTGAAGATCCAGACTTTCTCCTCAGCTCCTTTCAGATCCATGTATATGAAACTATATGTGACACTAATTCATTCCTGAAAACTGGAATTTGTTTGAAGTTTTCTTGCACACCTTGAATCAATTCATTTACTGGAATGAACATTTGTTATCTGCATGAAGCAGGAGAAAAATCTATCACATTAGCTTCAATAAAGACCAAAATTGTTAAACTGTTCATATGATTTTGTGAGATCAGTGATTGAAACTCATGGTCTACTCATATTGAACCACTGACAAACTCTACTTACTGCAAATGTAAATGTACTTAGTAATTTTAGTTACAGTTTCTTTTCCGACTGTGAGGTCGAACTTTCAAGAGGAAAAAACAACATTCATCTGAGTCACCTACAGAGTAATGTGAGAATCACACCAACATGAAGTTGTCAGACTCATGAAAGCCTAATTTAAGAATGAATGAATGAGATCTTAACTATTTTAATGTCACATATGAGTTAAGCCCAAAAGAAGCTGGATACATCATTATCAAGGTGACCAAAAGCATCTTCCACGGTCTGGTAAATGCCAAACTTACTTTTTCTTTTTTTTTTAAATTACAGAGTTTCTCTTACAAATTAGTCTCAAGACTTAAACTAACATACCTCTGCTCATCATTTAAAATAACCTCAATGTGGCTACTGAACAGTCTCATTTACAATATTTCATTGTCAAAAGTTACTAAACAAATTAATTTTCTGCTTGGATGGAAAATATTAAATGAAATGTAAAATGCATTATAAATTATGCCTTATTGACTTGTTATTAAGTCAGCAGGAGGTTTGTTCTGGTAAATTATTCAGCAGGACAGCATGAAAGAAAATACTTTAACCTGCCTTCAGTAACCTATAAACTTAACACCTGACTTTGTTTAGATTTAACCATCCACCCTGCATGTAAACCCAAAGTTTTAAGTTTTTAAGTCTTAAAATTACTTAGTTTATCATGTCAAACTCCACATAGCTGTAGGTTAAGGTCATAGTAGAATGTATATACCAACAAACTGAAATAAATGAGTTTGTTTGAGATATTTTACATTAGAAAAAAACTTGTCCACTGCTCTCAGGACAAACTCAGTTGTATAGTCTAGTTTATTGTAGTGGGTATACTCAGATTTTTCCATTACCAGCCTTGTACACCCCCATCCTGGAGCAACATCTGTCCTGCAGCACCGCTCCCAGAGCAGTACCATCATCGCTGCACCAATTCAAGTTGTCATCTGGTGTGTGCCACAACTTCATTGCTCCCAATCAACGTGGGGTCACGTCACCCTTGAACGGAAACCTCTACTGGCGCTTTTCCACTGGTACCTACTCGCCTTGGCTCCTCAGCTCGGCTCGGCTCGACTCAGTTGTGTTTTCATTACAAAAAAACAGTCCCTCTTCCTGTAGCCGGTCATCTGACGAAGGAGGAGAAAGTTGATGAAGTAATCTTCAGAATTCTACTGTTGTGACGTCACAGAAAGCTGTTTGAAGATTGTTTCAGGCAAGAAATTTGTTGTTTAAACTTCATATATTTTGCTGCGCAGTGATGAGGCAATGACGGCACGGAAATATTTGTACCCGCAAGCTAACAGTCTGCACGGTTCTAGTCAGAATAACAACTTTCTTCTACGTGGGGAAAACCACTAATAGCCACGTTAAAATTTCAGTTGAAAAAAACCTGAGCTCTGACCATAGACTGTATAATCTTTGCATACAGTCTATGGCTCTGACCACCCGGTCGGTTGAACAGCTGACGGAGGTTGTAGCTCGGGCTCTTATCTCCAAAAACATCGGAGCACATTTTTAACCAGGCAACTTGAAAACAACTCCTTTCAAAAGGCGAATAGGTGCCAGTGGAAAAGCGACATATGGTCCAAAAGTGGCCGCTTCATAAAACAGAAAAGACGAATTTATGAACGGGAGAGTGAAAGTTAAAAAACATGCTGATGCGTATCTTTGCGCATTTTTCAGTGGTTACACGGTAATTCTGGACCTTTTTTGGTGGGTATACGGCGTATCACGTAGACTACACCACTGGACAAACTGTGTCGCTACATCACCTCATAAGAAACAACCATCTGACAGATCAATAAAGCTAATTTACTGCAGCTCTCCCCTTTCTATAAAAGAGTGAACATGTTTGTGTTGTGTGTTTGTCATCCTGTGCCAGCTCCTGCTGTGTGTACCTCCAGAGGGTTCCCAAAGAAAGTTGAGGAGCAGTGTTGGGCGTTTGGTCGGTATGGCATTTGTCACAACACTGTGAGCTGAATATTCATATGACACCCACATCCAGCACACTTGACATGGCAGTAGCAGCAAATGATGCTAATGTGCACCGTTCGTTATGTGGGGGGGAGAAGAAGAATCTCTGGGATGTTAATTTCCAATTGCACCAGTGCACAGCTTAGTTGGTGTTGTTTAACCCCATGCTGGTGCCACACAAGACAGATCCTTCAAAAAGTTTAGTAACACTGTTCATATTGTTATTACTTTTTACAATACCTCAAAACAAAACAAGAAGCAACCACTGCCTGTCGCTCTGTGGTAGGTGGTGTTGTTTATTTATTTTTTATTTTTTTAATTTAAATTCCAGGTTCTTGACAACAATACAATTCTACATAATAAATAGTTATTCTAGGGCGACACGGTGGTGCAGTGGTCAGCACTTGCACCTCACAGCAAGAAGGTTCAGGGTCCGAATCTCGGCTCAGGCCTTTCTGTGTGGAGTCTGCATGGTCTCCCTGTGCATGGTGGGTTTTCTCCAGGCACTCAGGTTTCCTCCCACAGTCCAAACACATGCTTGTTTAGGCTAAATTGACCATAGGTGTGAATGGTTGTTTGTCTCTGTGTTAGCCCGGCCATAGGCTGGCACCCTGTCCAGGGTGGACCTACCTCTTGCCCGATGACCCCTGCAACCCAAGTGTGGACAAAGCAGGTATAGAAGATGACTGACTGAAATAGTTATTCTCTGTTATATAGAGAATACATATACATCTTAAGATGTTCAAATATGAAATAATACCAATTAATATTTGCTTTTAAGTTTAAATTGATTAAAAATAAAAAAGGACACAAAACGTTACTGCCTGGTTTGTCAGTATGTATGGTAACATTTTAAAGGATCATTGTAACAATTATCAAATCTTGAGGATTATTTTCTAAGTTTTCAATGTTGTTGGCAATAACTGGCCAACATTTTTACTGGATAAAAGGTGTCGCTCTGGTCTTGGGTGATACTCTGAAACTACAGTTAGATGGAGCAGGAGTACAATCAGAATCACTTGTAATAGAGGAACTAAGAGATGGTAATTAAATTTCAATATGAAATCAGATAAACGCAATAGGAAAATAAAAATCACAGTATTGTACAATTATTGAATACTTACATTAGATTATTGCACAGCAGTGTATTTATTGCACAGTTGAGGAAGTTATTATAAACTGCTGTGAGGTAGAGGTGTGAACAGGTGCATCGGTGCCTCCAGAGACAGACAGAGACTTTCTGAGGGAGGAGTTCAAGGGTTTGGTGAATTCCTGTGATGATCTGTGGAGCATCTACTGCAGAGTGAGGGCTGGTTACTCTTTAACAAGAGCAGCAAAAATATTATTACTCAAAATGTTTGTTCATTACTTTAACAGTAATCTTAAATACCACTGTCTTTACCATGCCTGTGCTCTCGAGCTTTTTCTTTGATTATTATGACTGACACTGTTACCACCAGTTACAGTGTCTCAGCCAGCCTGCCTCCACTGTTGCCTTGTTTACAACCTGTCTCACTGTTTGACCAGTCGTGTGTTTTTTGCTGTGCTGAACCTCATAGTGTTGCTGCCCCGTTCCCACATCTCAGCAGTTATTTTGGTGTCATCAATAACGACAGAAACAGCGGCCAATCAATGAAAATAAGACTCGAGTTGTAGAAAAAGGAGAAAAAAATTATCCTGTTAAAAAAAATTAAATAATCCTGAAAGCAGCCGCCCCCCCTCCCAGTCACAGGTTTGTATGCCAAAGCCCCAATCTGCTGACACAGAGAGAGCGACGGGGAGGAGGGAGAGCAGGAGAGAAAGCTGAAGCTGAAGGAGAGAAGACGACTCTCTGAGCTCCTCACTGGCTTCAGATCAGCTGATAAGGTAAGAGCTCTGCTGCTCTCTGATCTACTGCTCTTATTTTTTTTATTACTCTTTATTATTTTTTATCTTTTCAGAATTTAAATCGCTCACTTAAAAATCATGTCATCAGAATAGCAGTGATCTTTCATTAGCAACACTAAAGAGGCAGATATTTCACAGCAGTGTGGTGTATGTGATTTGATATTAATTGTGTTGAATGCTGTGAGCCATCTCAGTGGGGATTCATCTAAAAATGTTACATACAGAATAAGTAATAGTCTGTTTGATGTCTCATTTGGTTTCATTATGTTCTCAACAAATTCCCATTTCTTCAGTGGGTTTGATATTTAACTGCTACACTCATGTTACACAAATACATGGCTTTAGCAGTCTGTGGTGTTCACAAATACTCCTGAAACACAGAAGCAGCCTTTTCTCTATCAGAGAAAAATTGTATTCTTCTTAAATGATCGAAGTGCTGTCAGTAATCTCTAAATAATCATGAAAACTAGTGGAAAATGCTCTGATCTCCTAACCAGGCCTGCACAGATAACTTCCACATTAAACAAACTCCAAATCCAAACTGCTCCATGACAGTTGGAGCTCAATATGGGAACTTAAGCCAAGTAGGACAAATTTGAGATTAGGTGCACCTTTGGGACTAAAAATCCCATGTAGCCCAGGATCAGCAGCATGTCAGAGCTCTGTGTGTAACATCCTAAATGAGGTCAATAATCTGTCATGACAAAGTTTTAACCCAGTGCTCTGGACATACAAGCACAAACAGTTTTGTCTCTGATTTTCTGATGATGTCATTATTGATAAATGTGAGATTCATGAAACGTAATCACAAAGTAAGAAGTCATTTAATTCTGATGGAGGATAAATGACGAGTTGTTTTGTTGAGTCTCAAACAAGGATCGATCTGAGTTTGTCTCGAGATGTTGAGATTTTTTTGTTTGTTGCAGTTGCTGTCTTGACCTTTGAAAATTTTCCTTCATATAAAACAAGCTTAGAGTTTAAATACCTGAGCAGCTGATGGATTGTCTTTAAAAGTAATGTAGATTTACAGCCTGCTGTTTTCTGGGTCCTGGTTCCACTTTTTCAGGAAGGAGTGAGTACAGTAATTACAGCTAAATGCACAGCAATGTTAAGTGATTCAGATAAACACCTGCTAAGTGGAAAATATAAAAGAAAACTTAAAGCTTTGCATTTTTCCAACTGTTTGCAAATGGCAGCCATCCACCACTTCTGTGCAGTAAAGTGGACAGCAGGACAATGGAGCCATTCTCACTGTGTTATTCTGTCACTCGTCTCTGTCCAGTACAATCCCACAGCCCCCATCTCACCCACTCTCTCCCCACACCACCTTCAACAGTACCATCATACTGTAAAAACATGCTGGTGTGTTTCCATGCATTCTGCTGGGTTTTACTCAGGTTTGTAGATTTGGATGTTGGATAGTAGCAGTGTCCCCACAAAGTGACTCGACCCCACATTAAGTTATTCTTGCTGGTTATACCTCTGCTCGGTTTGAAGGTGGACAGGACTGTGTGGGCTAATGACAATGATAAATGAGTAATTTTCCCCGGGCTCCATAAAACCTAAAGAGGAGAATGAGGGACGTGTCAGTCAGGCCCGGTCTGTACACGCCCACGCGGCCGTGAGACGAGGGCTAATCAGCCAAAACAATCAAAATCACCTGTGTGGGTTTATCATGGCTACTCTGGGCCTGTTAGCTTTATTAGTCGGATCATTTTGTCAGCTTTTGAAGACCACATGGTCGTGGTGATGCTTAAAAGAAATCAGCTGACTCTTGGTGGAAGGCTGTATTACTAAAACCTTATAATATGCTTTTTCACTGGGCGCCGTTTCATAAATTTGCAGTATCAATACGACTTGCAACGTCAGATCATCTTCTCTTGAAGTAATTTTGGTACTTTTTACTCATCCTGAACAACTGGATGCTCATACTATATGTAGCCCCACAAAACACAGACCATGCTTGATATGAAGCAGTTTTCTTCAAATGTTGAGGAAATTCATTTTGCCTTTATATTACACTGTTAGATTTTATCTCTAATATATCTCAGGCAAATTTAAGTTGAATAGTGAAGAAGATGGGAGTAGCTGTCAAAACTGTCTGGTATTTGAAAAAACGTTTCAACTAAAATTTGCCTGAGATATAAGAACGATCGTTATATCATTACGGTAGTTCTGTGGAACCACAAGTTGAAGGTGGGATCAAGTGGCGGTAATTTTTAGGACAAGAGACACAAGAACCTGTTAACAGATGATGAACTTACACACATTCAGACAGGTTTTCCTCAAAGGCAAAGTTGTGCTTGTTTGTTTATCCAGAGAGTGATTAAAATGTGTGAAGAATGAAACAAGAAAGTTTCAGAGCAGTTCAGATCCTCCACATGTGCAGACCAGTCTGATCACTGCATGCAGTGTGTGGAAGTGTCTCAGTGTTGGACCTTGTTTGAAGAGCGCTGACAACAAATCAGATGATCTGCTTTTGTTTCCGTGTATTTATTTATTTATTTCATATCTACAGTTTTGTACAGGAACTGTATTTCCTGGTTTCCAGTCCTGCTTGTGGTCACTCAAACTTGCTAAAAGCCACAGGAGTTACAACCAAGAGGTCGAACAAGAGACAGAGACAAACGAGCGAGCGCAGAGAAAAGGGGATTGTTGTGATTAAAAGACAATTATCTGTGCACATCGACTTCCCAGTGTTGTGCGGTGTCAGGCTCGAGCTGAGCTGTTCTGCCCCAGAAGGCCTCGGGAGACAATGCCTACTGTGTCAGGAGGCAGGAGGGGGTTTGTTAGCTAGTGTTGGGGTTTCATGACATGGTCACAGCACCATGCAACTCCAAATGCCCCATAGGCTTAATAATGTGTGGTGTCTTTATTAATGATATAGTAGGAAGAATGATGCATTAGCACACAGGTGAAGCCTCTTATTTAACATACAACTGGCTTGAAACAGCCAAATTCAAATGTGGCAAAGCTTTAACTGGACGTTTGAAAGAGGCTTTAGGTGTGTATGTAAAAAAAACCAACAATAACTTACTTTAGTTACTCAGATTACCTTTGATGACCTGTTGAGTGGGCAGAGGGATGAAAAGTGAAAAACACACTGTGCTGAAAACAAAATCAGTGTCTTCAGAGTGACCTCAGTTCACTGTGTGACCCATTGAAATGACATCAAGGAGGAGTCTGTAGTGTCTTCAGTCACAGAGGCAGAGGGGATGTTCTTCATGCATCACCCTCTGCACCAGCTCCAGCTAAAGTCCAGTGGATCAGTGGCATGAGTGCAAAGGTCCAGACTCTCATTAGGAGGTTTTATAATATTAGTTTAAATTTCTGATATGACATCATCACAGCATTAGTGCTATAAAAACAGCAATGCTGCTGTACTGATGTATAATTGGATAACTGTGTGTTTTGTAAAAAGCTGCCATTTATTAATGTGTTTTTGAGTAATTGTTTCTTAAATAATATATATGACATGATAATGTAAACTTGCCTGATACCCATCTGTGGTCAACCAGTCCTATGTCCAAAATGAATTGATTATAGTATAATATTGTCAATACAGTATTTGAGACAAAGTATCCACTTTTGCTGCATTTGGACTGTAAATTTCATCTCATCTCGTCTTGTCTCATTTCATCTCATCTCATTTCATTTCATCTCATCTCATCTTCATCTCATTTCATGTTGTCTCATTTTGTCTCATCTCGTCTCATTTTGTCTCGTCACGTCTCGTCTCATCTCATTTGTTCATACAACTAACTCCATAGTCGAACAGTTTTCTTTGGTCAGATCATGTGAATGACTTTAGAAGTTTCTCTCATCTCTACAATCCATCCTTTTGTACCTTACATAAGACCAGGTGATGGCTTTCTAGTAGTTGGTGGTTTTCTGTCTATTTTATTTTTAACTCCAACACTGATAATCAGAGATAATCTATTTTTTGTATTGTTGTGTGACATTGTTAACTTTGTAGTTTGCTGTTGAGGCTGAAACTATGATTAGTTCTGAAGAGTTGTATCTGAGAATCAGGAGATTTCCACCTATTTAATTCAAATTATCTGTGATATCTGATGTGAAAATCCATCTGTCCAAAACCATATGTCCTATACAGAAATACTGCACTGAATGATAAAAGCAGACATGATATATCTTATTCCTCCTGCAACTTTCAGATTTCTGCAAGTTGATTTTTATTCAGCAGGAAAGTGATTGAAAACCAGAGGCAGCCTTGGTGGGAGAAAAACACATCAAAATATATTAACTACTTTATCATACGCTGAAAAGCAGATTTGTGGGTCCCTGTGGTGAAACATTTAAAACACAGTTCTGGTTGCTCAGTTTTGTTGCTTCTGAATTTTTTTTAGTCTCAAACAGCACTGTAAAATCCAAATCACTCACTCTGCTTACCGACTTATTGGAAATGGCTTACACATAAAACTTGCAGTTTAGTCCAGTACTGTAAGATCAAAGTTTTGAGTACACCTGGTGCAAATGAACTGTCACATGATTCTCATATATGAGGATTTTTTAGTCAAGTGGACACAAAGTAGTCATTTTCTGAAGTTAACATTAGCTTTATAAATCTTAGTACAGTAAACTAAAACATCTGAACTTGTTGACTTAACTTAAAAAAATCTGTCTCTCATGAGATGTGTGTTTGTGCTGAGACAACAAGTTTTTATGTCATTTTGACTACTCTGAGCATTTGTGTTGCCTCTTCCTTAAAATATATCTTCCTGAATGAAGTGAGAATTACAGCAAATGCTTGACCAACTTTCACAAGCATTCAGCCTTCCTCCTTTCACTCACATTGTTCCTACCCTTCCTCATCATCCTCCTCAACCTCCTCCCAAACTCACTTCCTGCCTTTTGTTACACTGACCTCAAAAACAAAAAAAGTGGATGTGCACTCCATCAGTCCAAAATGATGAAATATGTTCAGTTCCATCTAAACCAACTGGACAGAAAGGCCTCGGAGCTCAAAGCCTCACCCGTATTTGCCGGGGCGAGGGGGGAGCAGGGGGGGAACAGTGTGGCCCTTTGTGGCCCCGTGTATATTT
>OOFC01029376.1:9393-21659 GCA_900323345.1 Pseudochromis fuscus | reverse complement strand
ATGAATGGCTGAGCCTCGGGGCGAAGCATCAGAACAATGCTGCTACACTACAGGACTGATTTTCATATGGGAGGGGTGGTGGTGGTGGTGGTGGTGGTGGTGGTGATGATGGCGGTGGGGAGGGCGGTTTATTCCCCACTGTTGGGGCTTGGTACAGAGAGTGGCGAGAGGTCTTGCTGGTGTGACGCTGTGCATGTGAGTGTCAGAGGGAACGCTGCTGGTGCTGCTCGTACTGCTGAACGTTTGGAGGTCGGCCACGATCACCTACACAGGTGAGGGACAGCACTTCTTTTCAATTTTTTATTTTTTTTTAATCATTGATGCCTTTTGGAGCTTTTGGAAATGGGGATTTTTCAACATGAAAAGAAGAAAGAGGATACAGATTTTCCAGATAGGGGAGGGAGGAAATGTCTATTTATCACTCTGTCCATCTATTTCATTTTTGTTATTTTTGTTTTATAAGGTCAAACACCTCTAGTCAGGGTGAGTGTGCGCTTGTTTGCGTGAGCGTTCATGGATGATGTGATGAGTGAGTGAGTGAAAAGATTGAGAGTTGGATGAGTCACAAGTTAGATAGAGTTAGGTGATGAATGTGTGTGTGTGTGTGTGTGCTTGTATGCGTGAACGTGTTTGTGATGATGTGTAAGCGTGCAAGCATGAGTGAGTGAGTGTGTGTGTGTGTGTTGTTGATGTTAGCGGGGGCTGCTGAAAGCCCGGCCAATTATTACTGGACGGATTTCACAGCCTGTGCCATTAGCGCCGAGCCGTTCCTGTAATTGCCCGAGCGTATTACCACATCTAAACAGACATGTGATGCCAGGTAGAAGAGCTTCCCATTACACTGCCGACCAAAAACCAGTTTTACGAGGGATTTAACGGTGCTCTGTGTTATTAAGTCGAGTGAAAGATATGTTTTGCTTAATCACGCCATCAGAAGCCAGAGTAATTTTTTTTCATCTACAAGTGGACGTTTTTAGGAGAAAGTAGAAACATGCACTTTTATTGCAGAGTGATTTTGTTTGAAAGGAAGAGTGGTGGGGAAGCAGTTGGGAAGAATATTTATATATATTTTCAGATTTGGCTCAGATAGTAAATTATCCAAGTCAAAAAGGCATAATCCCACTAAATCACATCAGTGGTGTCACATTTGAGTTTAACTTCACTTGTGATTAAGACTTGATGGTCATGCATCGCAAGTTTCTCTGTCCAGTTAGACCAGGGGTGGGCAATCCTGGTCCTCGAGGGCCGCTATTCTGCATGTTTTAGACGTGTCCCTCTTCCAACACACCTCAGGATTGTTATCAGACTTCTGCAGAACTTGATGATGAGCTGGTCATTTGAATCAGGTGTGTTGGAAGAGGGACACGTTTAAACCATGCAGGATAGCAGCTCTAGAGGACCAGGATTGGGGACGCCTGAGTTAGACCTTTAGTAAAATGTTCACAGCAATATGTTAGCTTTTAATTATAATGCATTGCGTTTTTGTGATGTGACAGTGGATAAAACCCAACCATCATCATTCAGTGTTTCACTAAATGAACTAATGTCACTCCTCCACATTTAAAAAAAAAAATCCAGATCAGTGTTGGTTTATACTCTCAGTCCCAGTTTAGGACCTGAAGTCAAATTTCAGAGAGCATTCAGATTGTATTTGTCTGTGTGGCAGAACAGGTGATGGCTCTGTTTGTCGCCCCCTATTGTTCAGAGCGGAAGGGAGAGCACTGTAACGAGAGAGGAGGCCTGTGGCTTACCATCTGCACACTGGGAGGGGGATTGCCAGAGGTACTGGGTTTGCCAGGTAGAAAAATAAATAAATAAATAAGCTCCTGGTCTCTTTTTAGATTGCTGCTCTTATAGCTGAAGCTCACTTTATTGTCATGTAAAGATAAACAGCTCCATTTGTAAAGATTATGTCATCCCTCACTTATCTAGAAATAGGAAACCCCCACACAAAAACACACAGTGACACATGCTTTGTAATGGAAAACTGATGAATATATGCCGCGCAAACCACTGTAAGTGAGTGTGTGTGTGATGCATGCAAATACCAAAAATAACTTTCTTGTGTCTTTCTGCGGTTTCTCACTCTCTGATTTGCAAACTCCAACACATTTTTCCTTGAAGGACTGCAGATAGTAAGATAAAATATTTCTGTCACAGCAGTAAGGGTAAAAAAAAAAAAGTACCTTAAAATAAACTTAAATTACAGGCAACAAAAACACACATAAGAGTATTAACTGTAAGAAGAGCGGTGCATTGGTTTTTATTTTTCTGTCGTTACCTTAAAGTCCAGTCTTTTATTTATGCCAACACTCTCCACAGTACCTTGGACAGACTGTGTGACTGGATGTTGGCATATCTCAGTGTTTATGTTTGCATCTTGCGTCTATAAGTGTGTGTGTGTGTGTGTGTGTGTGTGTGTGGTGCGCTGGGCTCATCACAGCTCAGCGCGCCATGTGTGGGAGGGGGAGCAGTCATGTTTTAAGACCATCTGCTCCTCTGAGTATTTTAGTGGGAGCCTTAGCTTGTGGTGGATCAACGCGCGTCACAGGCAAGCAGCAAAGCGCAAGCTGTGAGCGGGCCTGTTCCGGAAAAATTCCTCCAGTTTCTCCCTCGCACAATGGACAGTGTTGTGCACACAAGGTCCCCATTCTTGTTTCCTCCCCTCGTCCAAGAGCCCCGGCGATGCTCTTATACATGAGCTGCAGACCATACTCACAATGTAAATGTTCTTCTTGGCACAGCTGATTGTTTGTCAGGACCTTTTGGTTTCTGTGAGCGATTTCAATAATGAAAAATGACTCATGAAAGGTGTCATAACCTGATTTAGCGGAGCTGATTGTTCAGATAGCGTTTGCGTCCCTGAAGTGTGATGTGGAATAAGTGATTACTGTGAAGTTTGATTGCCTCGGATATTAGAAAAGATCCTCTTTTTCCCAAAGCGTCAAAAAAATTAGATGAAGATAAACATTTTCTTTTTTCTGCTGTAACTTATAGTTTTGCTTTTTGGGTGATTTACTTTGAAACCATTGTGAAGTGATTCTCTGTGAAGTCGTGCCTGCTTCTTTCTTTGTGATGAAAAGCCTCTGAAACAAACAGAGATGTGCTAAACAAGGTGCTCATTAGGTATACTCTTCCACATTTAATGTACATGTCCTGTATAGACACTGGCTACAGTGTGAGTAGGACAATGGAGCATGCTCCCCAGCACAGAGGGGCTCCAGGAGAAGGTCGCATAGCTGGACGCCCCACACTGAGGAGTGTGCTGGCGTGCCTTATGCTGCATGTGTGTGTAGGGGGTTGAGGCACGCTGCGTATTCGTTGATACGCGTCTCCAGAGCATCAATGCGTCTTTTCTCTTCTTCAGCTCCTCTCCAGACTGTTTATGGAGGGATTCCCTTGAGGTTATCCACCACTCCTTCGATGCCATCACTTGGCCGGTGGCCTAATAGCTTTTGGACACAGTGACTCATGCTACATGTAACAATGAGGGTGGAAAAAAATCTTCTTCATCGGAGAGACAACTTGCCTTTGTTACATTAATATGTAAACTAGATGGACCTCTCAGTGGATTCATGCTTGAGCTCCTCGCCTACAAACATTCCTCAACAGGGAAAATATTAGATCTGCATACGGCCGGAAAGATCAATGATTACACCCTGAAGCTTTTTTTTTTTTAAAATTGTTTCTGAAATCATTTTCTTGAGTGTCATCGTGAGTGTAATTGTTTGATTTACACTCTTTCCAATAGTGATTTTAAACAGAATGAGCCATAAGATCAAAATCCATATCAAACTAATGTAGATCTGTCATTTATATAACCATATTCACCTCACAAGTTCCATGTTCCTCCTACTCTTCATATGTTGCTCTAACGCAGCCTTACTCAAAGTGCTACTGAGTCATCCTCCCTTCACCGTGCAGCCTTTGCCGTTGTGTGTTGGGCACCAATTAAAAAAAAAGTTCAGCTAATACCCCCTTGCTTTGCTTCAGAGAGGGGGATCCAGGCTCTAAGTTTAGGACATCGGTGCACATGGGACATCTCAGGGAAACGCTGGACCAGAGGAGAGGAATGCTGAGTGGGCCAAAGAGCAGCTCTAGAAATGTCTGAACGCATATTCAGATCTGCCCACGACACATGTAAACCATAGCTCACACAGACTCCTCTCTTCCCCTTGTCTGGTCCTAACATCTTGTTTTATCTCCCCTTCTTTCCCACAGAGTCTGGCATCTAGGACTCAGACTGAAGACGACCAACTCAGGGAGAACAAAGACAACGGGAAGGAGAAGAAGAAGAAGTGAGGACTGAGAGGCAGCAGGAGCCTGGTGCTGGTATGAGGCAAGTGTTTTCTGTGTGTGTCGCGTGTGTGTGTGTGTAAATAAGTGTGCACACGTATGCTGTGTGCTCCGTGCCAGCCGTTTGTCTGCCCCATCAATGAGGCCGTTGTTGTTGAGGGTTGGTGGTGGTGTCAGTGGCCCTGCCTGGCTGCTCGGCTCCATCCTCCCCTGCCGCTGCTGATGCATGGCCTCCCTCCCTGGACACACACGCTCTTGGCCTTTTGTTGCGGTGCAGATGGTCGAGCTTGACACAACATTGCTGAAAAGTTGGAATTGTCACGACCAGCAGTGTGGCATTATGGGCCAGGACGTTTCAAATTGGGACCCATTTCAATCTGAAATGTTAATCTTAATATATATTTTTATACTGGAAAATAACAATGTTAAATGGGTTAGTTATTGTGATCAACTGAAAGGAGAATATCATCCGAGGATGCATCACTGAAACTGAAACTTTTGCTTCACTTTTCTCTCTCAGTGTTGTTTTCACTTGCAGCAGGCAGCTGGTTTTAATGAAAAAGCTGTAAAAACCTACTGCATGGTACCTGCTCAGCCCCAAATAGCAGCCAAACACAGTTAGCATCCAGCTGGTGAACATAGTGGATAGTGAAGCATTTCACAACTGAAGAGTTATTTCCCCCAGGAGCTGGTAAAAAAAACAAAAAACAACAACTGCTAAACGAGGGGACCTACATTCACCAGGTGGCCACACACACACAACCTTAAATGAATGTTGCTCCTATAGATGTGAGAACAATGAACTGGTTGCCAACAAGTTCATCACATCCACTTGATGTAATGATACTGTTCATAACTTCATTCCACTGCCCCCTAGTGGCCACACTTCATCGATTACTCTGTGACTAATGGAAAAATGCATCTATTAGCCAAGTAAAATTCTTAACATGTTCAGATCCCGATGAGTTTGTGACTGTCTGGCAGTGGGTCTGCGTGATGAGCGACATGACACATTTATGGCCAACAGAATTTTTCACTTTTCCTCTGTCAACAAGGCTAATATTGGTCATGGATTCTCCGGGGGATGTTGGGATGTGTTAATCACGAAGCTCTGAAGCACAATCCACGGTCAGGCCCGCCATCTGCACTCGCCGGCTGCTGCAGCAGGAGGCTAAAATCCTCTGCTTCTACTTCTGCCTGCATTAATTCTACATCCAGTCCAAAGCAGAGGCCATACATTTAATTTGGATACCAGTTTTAAACCATTTGAACTGCTTGAAGAACAAGAAAAGTAGTACATGAAAGCTATTAGGTATGTTTAAACCCTAAACAGAAATGATAAAAAATGCAGGATAAAATATTGATCTGATACCAGGCTGCTCAGTGTAAATGGGGGAATTATCGTATTTAAGATGCTGCAAGAAAAATCTAGAAAAATCCCTAAAACAAGGTGTAAATTAAACACCTTTAACACTTGAATAGCTGTCAGTAAATGAGTGATGACAAGCTGGCATTAGAGGTTGTTTAATTTACATCTTGTCATGAGTGTTTTCATGTGATCAGCAAGAGGAGTGTGTTTAATCAGAGCTTTCTTAAAATCCATATACACTACAGCAGCAATGGATGTTCAATCGTGAGTTCAGGATTGTATAAGTTTCCCAAATGTGTGGGTTTATTGGAAACCATCATATTAGGACATCTATCCTCAGCTTTGTTTGCACTGGTGTGATCAGGATGCAGTTTCAGTGATGGATGAAAAATGACTGGTTTCTTTTTTGTTACAATGAAACCTGGACGTTTGTGATCATGGAGTTTATAATAGATCAGATTTAAAATGGACTAACCTATTTGGATCCACTACTGAGGGTTGATATTACAGACTACAGAGGGAGAAAGTCTGAGGAAAAATAAACTGCACACTAAGTTTTATTCTAGTTTTTCTCACTGTTATATTTTCTCAGTAAACACACAGTGGGACTTGTTTCCATACATTGTCACCAGTGATGATTGTTGTGATCAGTCCCTTGTTGCCTCCTGATTTATTTGCAGTGCATCACAGATAGTATCAGTAATCTACTGATGACATGATGTGTGGTGACTGGAGTCTGGCTTCATGTCAGAGCTCAGGCAACAGTGAGAGTCATTCATTGGAGGGGCTTACGTATGGCGACCAGAATGAGTGACTCTACTGAGGGGGAGCGAACAGGTGCTGACTGACGCTGCAGTTGTGTGACTTACTACAGCTCTGTGCGAGTGAGGGGGCTGTGAGTGATGTAATCGCCTGACGTTGCTGATGTCACTGGTATTTTTTTGACTCGTTTTTGTTGTTTCTTACAGAGAACAAGGTTGTCAGGCTGTCTGGGCGTGAGTGAACACCCTCTAGTGGAGCTGCTGACACGCTGTCCTGCAGAGAGTCTGTCTGTTTCGAAAACATCAGCATTTCAAGGTAAATGGTCACAGTTATTTCAGGACAGTAACAGCACTTTTTAACTCTTTGAAGAAGTTCATCTTTTAAATATTTTGTTTTCAACACGTGACTGAGAGTGAAGTCAGTTTGGATTTTATTTTGCCTAAAACTGTCTGCCATAGTAACTACATTAATTTACAATAGATTCAAAGAAGAAGAAAATGCTCATGTTCAAGATATTTCTTTATTTACCATTTTCAGTATAACTTGATCTTGTTTGGTTCACATTGAATTAAACTGTCCAGTACTCACACAGTGTGCTTCATACAAAGCTAATATCTCTCTCTCTGGTTTATTCTGGAATTTTCGGTGATAAACAGACTATTTTTTTCTACTGATAAAAACCAAATAACTAATTAGTCAAACAATCACAGATCTGCCTCATCTTTTCTAACTGCTATGATATTATTTCTGGGAAAAACTCTGCAATATTTGGTTCAATCAAAAGTCTAAACTGGCAGATAATAATACTGCTTATGATGAGTTATGAAAATGGGGGAAATTAGAATTTATTTGTTTACAACAGAGGAAATGTTTCAGTAATCAGAGGAACTGTCATTAACCACTGATTTCATGCCCAGATCACCTAACTACTTATCAGTTATTCAGTGATTTTAATTTATCTCTGAGGGCTGAGAAAATAGTAAAACATTTTAAAGTCAAACAGTTGTAGTGCTCAAGCTGCTTTGTTTTTCTCTGTCAAAGTTGTTTTTGTAAAAAAAATAAATTAAAAAAAAAACAGGTTTTTAAAGAGGTTTGGGCACCGTGCCATACTAAAAAACACATGAAACTGTTAAATCTTTCAAATCTGTGTGATTCTTAGAAGTCGATGCTGTGTGTGAGTCACGCAGCAGCACCAGTGCTGTAAACATAACATTTCTATTTTTTTTTCCTTTTGATGATGCATGTGCTGTAAGTGACAGGATGTTGTCTGTTCCAGAGGTCTATGGTCCAGCGTTGAGCGGTGACCATGTGGTGTTTGGAGCTGCTCTTACCACTGCTGTTGATCGTCAATGGTAATAATAAATTCCTGCACCTCTTTCTCAGTTGATGGTACACATATTCATCCGTCATTATAATTAACACCATGGATGCATTTTATGAGTGTGGAAAAAAAATGAGTCAAATGTCACTGAGCGCCTGGCTCTTCTCCCAGATGCCAGCTGCCAGTGGAACGTTTGGGTACCTCGGGATATCTCCGCCATGACAAACTCCTGTGTGGTCATCCCGTGCACCTTCATGTATCCGTCCGGCATCAGGCCGTACCGAGGCGTTCATGGTATTTGGTACTTTGGCCAGCCCTACCCTCAGCTCTTCCCCCCTGTCGTCTACAAATCACGCACGGACATTGTGCACGAGAGTTACAAGGGCCGCACGAAGCTGCTGGGTGACCTGGTCCAGAGGAACTGCACCCTGCTCATCAACAACATTGGGACAGAGCACTCAGGGAGATACTACTTTCGTGCAGACCTCGGTGGAGCCAATATGTATACTTACCCAGACTTCGCTGAGCTCAAAGTTCTGGGTGAGTTAATGATATGTGGGATTTAATTAAACATTAAACTGTAGCTGGTAAATGAGAAAAAATATAATTGGTCGCTGGCTGATAGTAAAAGTGCAAATTAATGTAATTAGACTTTGGCCTTTAATCACTTTGGCACAAAGACTGAAGCTTTTTTTTTGTCCTCCAGATCAGCCCAACATCGACGTACCAGAGGAGATTGTCAGTGACGAGAGCCTGGAGCTGACGTGCTACGCTCCTGATAACTGCCCAGACATGACTCCAGAGATCCAGTGGATGTACACCGACTACCTGCCCGACCCGGAGTTCAGCTCTGACTACCTGGAGGAGAGCAACACAGCAGTGCTCTCCAGCACCCTCACCTTCACACCCAGACCCATGCACAACGGGCAGCTCCTGGGCTGCAGGGTCTACTACCCCAACACCACACTGGTCTACGAGCGACTCGTCAGTCTAGACATCAAGTGTAAGTGAAAAACAATCCTCACACTGTGAGACAAGTAATTAGTAATTCATGCTTTTCAGCCTTTTTAGTCTATTACTGAAATTGTATAAGCAGATTTCATGCGTGGTTGACTGGGATGTGGCCTGAACTCACACATATCTTCATAGTGTTTGGATACAGACTCTCAGATCCAGTGAGTAGAAATACATACTGATCAGGAAACAGACTCCAATTTCTCCAGCATCTGTTTATGAAAATCTAATAATCACACTCATGAAGCACCATCATTTAGGTCCCTAAAATGGCTTTAGCCAGTATTTGCTAATTAGCATTGCTGATTTGATCTGATAATGGTCCTGTAGAGGAACATCAAAGCTGTTTCAAGTAGAAATGTCTGGGTGAAATTTAATGACCTTTCCAAAAAGCTATTGAAATGTTTCAGTCACTTCTATGGTTAGAAAAACAAAACAAATCTGTAGTATGTAAATTCATGCAGAAGAATAATCTGCATGTTTCATTTTTATTTAGACAATATTTGCTTTAGCAGTTCCTCTCAAGTTAATGAGCTGTCATTCAGCTGTCATTTGAGGGTGTAAATTAGCTGAACGAGGTGGGAATTCTGGTTCAATCACTCAAACGACTGAGTCATTAAAAAAAAAAAAATCATTGGACACCTGAAAATTAAATTGTCTGTTTGATTTTTCCTGGCAGATGCTCCGCGCTCGGTGTGGGTGAACGCCTCCTCAGAGGTGATGGAGGGCAGCTCTGTGACGCTGCACTGTGAGGTGGACAGTAACCCTTCCCCCAGGATCTCCTGGATGTTCGGAGACGAGGAGCTGGTGTGGGACACGGCGTCCAACGTCTCCCTCTCCCTGGATGATGTGACTCCTGCGAATGAGGGGATTTACACCTGCATCGGGGACAATGGCTACGGCATCATGAACACCTCACTGTACCTGGCTGTCAAGTGTAAGTGTGTGACATACTCAGTGAGTCCCAGTTAGAAACAATAAAGAAATATCCAACTGAAAATATTTTCAATATCAAATACTGAATGTCCACAGGCTAGCCATGTGTCACTGAAATTTTTGCAGCTTGTTTCTTGATAAAGGACAGCAGCTGTTGTCTGTGTGTATTCACAACACAATGGATTTAAGCAGCAACTGTGAGTCACAAGAAATAACAATATTTTTTTAAAAATGAATAAAAACTTCACACATCTCTGCTAGTGTGATGCAAACACTCAGTAGTTTCCAAAATACACAGTGGAGAGTTAGAACCACATGGAGGCAACACCAAAGACTGGATTCAGGTTTTGAAATCAGGAGATGGGCATTTGAATGTCAACTTGGCCGTTTCTCAGTACAGAGTACACAGGTCTGTACTCGCATACTTGGCAAGAATGTACTTGCAAGTTGGACTCCAAATTAGACTTGCAAGAACACGTTGAGGCTACTTGATGACGTCACATCTCCGCTCAGCTGTGATTTTAATCTGTACTTATGTCTATGTTAAAGTCAACTTAAATAGCTTTAAACATGAATGTTGCCGTCAGCCAAGCAGATTTGCTCAGCAACAAATATAGATTTACACAAACACTGTTAGATTTACACAAAATGACTTGTATGTATCTCATGATTAACAACTGCAGAGAACCAAATCAAAGTTTTAAACAACTTAATTCTCACCTAAAAAACTCTTAAACCTAAAGTCCGTTAAACAATAACGCTAATATTTCCTGTTTATTATTGTGATCTCTCTTCTGACATTGTCACCAAATTTGTTGAGAAATGCTTTATGGGTTATTTGGCTTCCCCAAGTCCAGACAAGTCTGGTCTGATGCAGGCTCGATGGTGAAGGAGTGAGAACACATCTGAGTATTTCCTGCATCCTCGGCCAGATGTGTACTTTGAATTGGACCAGTACTGGGTCTCTGACTAATGACGTTTCAGGGGTACCTGAGAACGCAAGTACGGACAAGTACGCACATTGAGAAACGGCCCATTTTGGTTGTTTGGATCCATATGTGACCATATTTGGATGTTAAGGGAGGAATACGGAGGCGGGTCTGACCCTTGAACCCGAGGACACTGGTCCAATGTGTCCAATGAGACTCAAGTTCGGGTCTGGTCTCCAATGAGTCAATCAAGCTAACCACGCCGCTAAATCTTCCTCTTTTTGAAGCCTAATATCAAATTAATTTAGATTTTTGAATTGAGGTGAATTGGAGGTAGCCATCATCTAGTGGCCAGTAGTATTACACATTTTTGAGCTTCCACAATGACCTAATTTTTAAACCCCGGTTGCTTCGTCCATTTCTATTTGCAGTCTATGTGCAAAACATAGAGAAATGTAGCAGTCCGTGGGGATTTCACAAATTAATACAACATATAATTTAAATAAATGTTCTTTTCTCTTCTGTACAAACAGTAAGTGACACAGGATACAAAGTTTAACCTTAGCAAGTCACTGTCAATTAAACTCCAACAAGAAAACAAAAACTTGTAACTTTTTGATTTTTCTGTTTTCTGTGACCATTTTATTGTCACTGGATAATACTGCCGATCAATTCTTTTCAAAGGTTAGTGGATTTAATATTTAATTCTGGCATTAGTATACTCTTATTCTTTTTCTCATGTAAATGTGCCACATTAAACCTCCTCAGAGTTGGTGTGTAGTATGGAAGTGGGACATGGCTCATGAGTGCTTTGCCCCTCCTCCTGAACAGTTAAAATGTGAGTAGTTTGATGTTTTTGGAGCCTGAAATCGCTGCCCAAAGTAATGACTGAATATTTGCATTTATTAAAATGCACATATATTTATACCAAGACAGAAAACCTCACTTTGGTTGTTAGATGTGCAGCATTACAGCGACAATAATCTATGAATCCAGGATAAATATGTATGAAATGACCATGTGGAAAAAAATGCAATGTTGATTTTTAAAGCAGCAGTTGTAAAAGATGTTTTTAGCTCAAATTTACAAAAAGGTTGTTTTTGAATGAATCCCTAGAGAATTTATGGAGCTTTATCCTGCATTTTAGCTCATGGTTTATTCATCCAGCCCACAACTTTATGCGTCAATTTCCGCTGTTTTCAGTAGAAAAATGTCCTAAAAAACTCTGAACTATAGCTGCTCAACAACAAAACTACAAACATTTATAATTGCATATTGGACAATTAAGCAGCTAAAGCAACAGATATTTCCCACAGTGATTGGCAAAGATAAAAAACAAAGGAAAAAATGATCATAATTTAGCTGATAATGCTGCTCCACTGCTGCTGGATGCTCAAATATCAAGTGGGCAGAATTTAAATCAAGAAATGATTAACAAATCAGTCAGTTTTTGCAGGTTTAAATCAATTGTGCCTCTTAAATGTGTGTGAAAATGATAAGACTCAGTTTACAAGAAACCAAACAGGTTGTGATTTTCTTCTTTGTTGCAGATCCTCCCCGTGAGCCCGTGGTCAACAACTCAATGACAGTACTGGAGGGCACCTCGCTGGCCCTGCACTGCAGCACCCAGGGCAGCCCG
>OOFC01029374.1:0-21649 GCA_900323345.1 Pseudochromis fuscus | reverse complement strand
AGTCATCTGTACTTGTAGTTACCCATAGAAAGCGGTGGGGGCAGTATCGCTCCCACTGTTTACAGTATTGACAGAAAGGGACAGGAAGAAGAAGCGGAAGCACGACAGCGACAGGTAGCCGAACCAACCAATAAAGAGGGAAGATGCAAAACAGCACGGCTTTTAGGTTTTTACGTTTTTTTTAAGAAGGCTAAATAGCACGTTGACCCTCTCCATGGGAAATGTGAGTACACAAAAACCAAGACAGACAGTCGACCGACACAAAGTAGTCTTCACTGAAGCACTTCCTGTTTAAAATACCACATTAACGGGAAGCATATGTTAGTCGGGGATTCTGCTAGCACTTAAGCTAACCTGTCGCCCAGCTTGTGACAAACCACACTCGTGCAAATTTTTATTGTTTGACAGCGCTATTTATTACTGCACCTTAACAAGCATTCCTTATCCAATTATTCGATGGATAAATCTATAGATTATTCGATTACTAAAATAATCGTAATAATCGCCGCAGCCCTACATGACAAACTTACCATACAAACATACTTCTGTAGGTATCAAATCCAAGTTGTCCTCAAAAGATCTAATAATTGAATGCCTTAAATATTTTCTAGTATTGGTGCTTTCACTGCTACTCAGTAGTGACTCTATCTTTGGGGACATGGTATAGTCACAGTAATACTCATTTTTTTCTCACACTTGTCCACAAAATATTCATTTCAGGTCGTCTCTAACAAAATGGTTTGATCCGCGGCACCTCACCTACATGTTTGTGTAAATCTCATTTCATTTCAGAGCAGTGTGTACGTCTTACAGGAACACTGACCCGTTTTCTTTGTTGTTGTTGTTGTTGTTTTTTTAAACGTCTTATGAAGGCAGATTGAAGCGCTGAGTGGTGTGTGTGTGTGTCCGCTCGATCAGCCTGCGTTGTCCTTTATTTGCTCTCTTGCAGTGCGAAGGACTTGATTAGCAGTGCAGGCTTAATCACTCAGCAGATGGGACAGAGTGCAGTGTCACCAAGACAAAAAAACAACAACAACAACCCACAGTTGGATTACAGCTACGTGGTGTGTGTGTGTGTTAGACTGAGCGGACCTGATTTGATTCCTAAACAGATTCCCAGGTGTTGTGATACAAACTGTCCGTCTTCAAGTCCTTGCAGGTTTGTTCTGCAGTATCTTCTTTTCAGGTTGTAAATTGATCCTCATGGATTCTTAGATTTTACAGGGAATTTAGTTTTTTCCTGCCAAGGTTAGCATCACCCCTGGAGATCAAATAAAGCAGGTATTGATGGTTTCTTCTGCTCCTGCTCTCTGCTGTTTCCCCACGTACCTCATTTCTGGAGTCTTTTTCACCTAGGCTCTGTCAACACATGAAACCGGCCAGTTGAAAGAAAGGAAAAGGAGTAGTAAGGGGGAAAAACGGGAGGAGGGAGGGGCTGAAGTTGTGAAACTGGCGTCAGACCATCTTTTGAGTGGAATTCTTTGCAGGGGTCAGAGTTCAGGCGCTGCAGTGTAGCGCTGTGATTGGCTGAGGAAAGGTGAAATGAAAACCACAGTAAACTTTTGACCCCGGCGCAGGAGCGCTGCAGGAACGCCCAGGCTCAGCTCTGGCGTGGTGGAACAGAGCCCGCTCTCTTCCTGTGTTTACTCCACCAATCCAACAGGGACGGTGGGGAGGAGAGGAGGAAGAGGAGGGGGAGGGAGCACAGAGAGGGAGGAGAGAAAGACACAAGAGGGAGGGAGAGAGGGATTGAGAGAAAATCGTCAGTGGCTCAGTTGAAACGTGTACACAAAAACATACACTGCTTCTCAACGGCAAAGTTAGAATCATGCACAGTGTTTTATATCAACATCAGCTCTCGAAAATATTGTCAAAGTAAAAGTAACGCTTAACATATCTCCATCTGTGTAAGATTTGTACGTCTCACTGCATCTGCATCATTTGCTAGTGAAGCTGTGTGTGTGTGTGTGTGTGTGTGTGTGTGTGTGTATTATCAGACCGGGCAGCATGGAGGCTGATCAGGCCCGGGTGTTCTGGCTCCCCAGATAAAAGGCTGTTTAGCCATTGATTAATGAACTCATTTCCATAATATTAGCCCCGTGTGATCACAGCCGACTGCATTCTGTTTGGTCATCGTAGTCTTCTCTTGACGATGCCGTGTCCTCGCGCTTATCACCTCGCTATATACGCCAACACGTCAAGCTTACAGAAGATGAAGGGATTATTAGAGATGCAGCATTACAGTGGTGCTATGCGATGAGTTAGCTGGTGGAGTCTGCACCCACATGGGTCCTATCCCTGTCCCTTTCTATTCTTTGTCTGTATTAATGATGGATAGTTGTAGGAGATGCATGTGTGACGCTCACACACACACACACAGAGTGGAATCTGCCACCCCTTTGTTTTCACCTTCATTTATTTTCCCTGGTTTTTCTACACGTTGCAGTTTGTGTGAGAAAAATGGGGAGATGCACACACTGCCTGTCTGAGCTCTTGTGTGTGTTGTGTGCGTTTGGGTAAGGGTGGGGGATGTTTTTCTAGAGGAAACCAGCAATCCTATGAAGGTAGTTTTTCCCTCTGCTTTGAACTACCCTCTCTTTCTCACCACATTCATCTGCGGAGATTCTCAATCTTTTGCATGAGAAACGTAATTTACTTTGTTTTGCACTTGGTGTAAACGAGTCGAGATATTCCCCCCGTTTATTTGATTTTATGTGTGTGACATATACAACACTTTTTTTTTGCTTCATTTGCAATTTCCCGGCATTTCCCTGAAGACTTCATTTTGCTGGTGATGGAAATGCCGAACAAACTCCAGGTTGTTACAGTAAGGACGTGTTTCTGTCTGCCGAACCAACCCCACCTCTGTCTCCTCTTCTCTCTCATTTGCGTCATCACCACAGTTTTGAAAGGTGTGCTTTATTCCAGTGTAAACTGCCTCCTGGATCACTTCAATATTAACTCCAATTTCATGACCCTTTTGAGTTTGTTTGTTTTTATTTGAGAAACCTACTGAAGGGAATAAATCAGCTACAACAGAAACGTATATTGTTTTTTTTATTGAATTTTCTAATAATTTGATTGAAAGTGTGCAGAGAAATTAGATTTAAAGACAGTGCCTTTGTTTTGAGTCTGGTTTTTGGCCATTGTTGGAGCGTCACAGCTGCATCTTGGTCTAAATGAAAGCTGTCTCGTAACAATTTACAGCTTTACTTTCTTAAAAATCCACCCGTAAACACACATGCTTCACATATGTCCTCCTCATCCCCATTCCCGAATCTCATTGTGTGGCAGCACTCTTCGTCTGGCCATCAAAACTTTTGGCTCCACTGTGGTCCCATTAGCCCATGTTTCATTAAAATCATGTGTAATGTTGGCAGGAAAACAGCTAATAGGCAGTATTTACCAACAACGAGGGAGCAGTCGACTCTACAAAAAAATGTTTGCTTCTGGAAGTTATATTCCTTTGTAATTAAAGGGGAATCCCCAACATGTCGAGATGATAAATGGCCACTAAAGGATGTCAAATTTGGGCCAAAATGATATTAAGCAAACGCAGCAATGTCCTCCATGGTTCCTTTGTTTTTTTCTGCTATTTAGTAAAAACGGATTATCCTTAATAGCTTTGTTTTGATATCAATATTAAATCACATTTTCCTGGTTGAAAAAATTGAGACAGTCAACCAATAGTATCATTCCATCCATCTGTCAATCAATCTGCTGTAGTAGTCGTTGGAACAATATCATAACCGTATTTTCTGGACTATAAGCCGCTACTTTTTTTCCGATGCTTTGAACTTAAACACCGGTGTGGCTCATGTATCGGCGGCACGAAGCTTGTTAGCTTTTTACAAGCAAGCAAGCGTCGTGCCGCCGATACATTTAGCGTTGTCACATCAGACCCGGTCAGAGTGGACCACATGAAACTGTTTGAATAAATTCAATAGCGGCTTAGAGACAAGTGCACTCAATAGTCTGGAAAATACGGTACTTAGTTCTGTCACAAAGTGTTGATTTGGGTTGTGATGCTAGTTAAGGTGCAAATTGTTCACTTAGAAACAACTTGTTACTGTGTTTCACATTGAACATGGCTTCAATTTGGTTGCTAGGTGACAACAAACAAATGTCTGTTGGAGCGTCAGGATGGTGTTTAGCAGGTTTGTTTCAATGAAGGACGGAGGAAGTGCAGCAGACACTACAGTACATAATGATAATGTTACCTAGTAATGATAGCTAGCTAGCTATGGTGTTGTGTTTCAAAGGTCCAATCAAATTGCTCCAAACTTTTTGCCCCGCCTATATATCTTGCCTTTGTTGGCAATGTGCCACATGTTGGATGCTCTGGAAATGTTTCAGTTCAACCTTATGAGTTTTTTTTTCTGGTTGTATTAAAAATGTGATTTAAGCTGAAGTTACAACAGAACCAGCAAAGAACTGATTTAACTGTGTGTGAGTAATAGTGCTAAAAAAAAAATTACTTTCACAATACAATGTTTCCTTAGATATTCTTCAGTGTACCTCAGACAGGAAACACTGATTTATTCAGAGTGACCTAGTTGCAATTTGCATAGGATCCATTGAGGCGACTTTTTTTTTTGCAAAACTGCAACAAGTGTGTTGAAAATTTCCTCAGCCTAAATAGTGTGATGAGGGGTTTACCCACTGCCTACAACAGTCTGTTTCACTCACACGATCTACATGTTCAAATCTTTGTTGTTGTTTGTCAGTGTAAACAAGTTCAACTCTTTCAAGTCAAAGCATAAATACTGAACAATCAATTTTGAAACTTAAAGTGTGTCTCTGGAAACAACAAAAGACCGCACACGTGGTCCAAATGGTCCACTATAAACTGTATTATCTCATTTATTTGTTATATTTTGGTGTGTGCACATTGTGAAGGTGGAGTCAGATTTCTGAGTTGACATTTGAATTGAACCAAACATGGCTTTAAAATGAAATTACCCATGGACAGTGTTGAAGCAGGGGTTGGCGGAGGCTCCAGTTGAGCACTTAACCCAGTCTATAGCTGGTTTTTATGTTTGGCAGGAGGTGGAGAAGTTCTTTGAAGAAAAACAGGAAGGCATTCTGTCCTTTTTGTTTCCTTTTTGCACTTGATGTCCCAGACTCCAGTCGACACCTTTTTGTTGCTTTATTACCCTCCCTCTGTGGAGGTGGTGGTGGCGGCGTCTGGGTGTTTGTTAATGATGCTAAATGTTTCTAATATCCCAGATCTGCCATGGGTTTGAAAACATGCTGGAGACTGCGTGACTGAGACACCCCTGTCTCACGGTTATAAGGCTTGTATTTTTGAGGGTCTGTAATTGTGCGTGTGTGTGCTCCAGTTTGTCTGATCTTTGTTTTGGGTGGGCCACTGTTTATTGTTAGGTCTGCCACTCTTTGTCTCGGGGAGCTCAGATTGCAGGCTTTATTTCAGGCTGCGGAGGAATGGCCTCTTCACTATTCTGGTCCTGACTGACTGACTGACTGACTGACTGACTGACTGACACTGCTGCTGCTGCTGCTGCTCTGGCCGTTAGCCAAACGACTGTCTGTCAAAATCAAACCACCATGATTCGATCGAGCTGCAAAACGTCAGTGGCGTTTCCCTGAACAATGTCACCAGCATCAGATCTGTAAAAGAATGTAAAGAACGAGTTTGACTGGGTGGTAGGTCGTCACTGGAGAGTCAATCTAACAACACGTCTGTATTTACACACTGTCCTTTAAAACAAATTAGATTTATTAAGGAATATTACATTTATGAGTCATTTAGTTCAGATACTCACAAAGCTTGTTGACTTGAAATAAAAATGTCCTTTTAGATCACATCATTGTTCACTGTCATGGGGCTGAAACTAATGACTATTTTGATAATCATTGACTATTGAAACGATAAGTCAAATAATCAGAGTAGGAAATACATAATTATTAACTGCCTCATATTTAGCTACCAGCTTTTTAATTTAGCATGATGTTGTTTAAAGTATAGACTACTAATAATAAAGATAAGAGAGATGATACTGCATTCAGAAATATATCTTTTAATCAACTTTATTACGCTGCTACGATACAAAAAGTAAATTGAGATCGCTTGCCGCCATGTTGTGTACTTACCATTGAACACTACTGAGCATGTGCGACTCTCAGCAGAGATGGGAAGGAAAGGACATGCCTGCCGACAATCAAGTTTGTTGGCAACCAGTTCTCTTATCGCTTTTGTTGACCATGTTGACTAATTGTTGCATTCCTACTTACTTAGCGATGTTAGCCAAAATAAATAAAAAATCCCTTTGTTTTTATTTCTATGTCAAAGTCATCATTTCATACGTACTGTATGTCCTCAGGGTGAGTGAAGTCACGCTTGATTTGAGAGCTCAGAGGCATGCAACATCCTTATAAGTAATTATGACACTGATGGCATTTAAATTCTCTGTAACGCATTACTGGCATGGGAGTGGTTGCACTGTTGGTGGGTAGTTTCCAAGATATGAGGAAGCAACATCAGTCTCCATTAGAGAGGTTTGTATTAAGGAACTGAGTCTGCCCCTTCACTTCCTGGTGTCACCTCAGACAAACTAAACTATCAAATTCACCTTTTGTTGAATATCATAAAGAGACAAAAACACTATTACTTTGTGCACTTCTAAAAATAGACACAGCACCGCCGGCTTTATTAGTTAATCTGAGAGAATTATACATTTCTTTCAGTTTGTTGTAACGAACGCTTTTTATTTTGTACTTTTGAGTTAACAGTTTTTTGGTATTGATAGTGTGCAGCATTGAGTGCCCCTGGCTGTTACAGTAATAAGTAGTGAAAATTAACCGGTTTAATTGTTTTAAAATAATAAATGATGGCAAAGATTAGGAAAACATAAAATAGCTGAGAACATAATAACAGGAACCTTTCCCTCGTACACAGCATGTGCTAGTGTATTAACTCTAGGTGGCAGTATAACTTACCTACATTAGTAACTACAGTTATTGGTGGTTATGATAATCCAGTGATAAGTGTTAATTCAACTTGAATCAGCTGGTCACTTTTTTGGGGCAGTGGAATATCTCACACTAAAACCCAACAAACATTCATGTAGCTCAAAAATGAAACAAATATGGAAGTTCAAGAAAGTTCAATACTCCTGACAGCCACTAGATGCTGGATCAAAGAAAAAACTCCAATTGACTTTAATTCAGAAATTGTAATTTTTGCTCAAGAAATACATTTTTCACAAGTCATTCTGATGTAATTAGCTAAAGTTAGCTCTTCTCAGTGAGCTGTTGATCTAAAATCATTTCATCATTAAGGAGATATTAGGTCTCAAGAAGAGGAAGATTGAGGGGCGGGGTTAGTTTGATTGGCAGGTCTGGTCTTCAATGAGACCTGAACTCAAGTGCACATTGAACAGTTTCCTCATGTTCAGACCCACCTCCTCACTCCTCCCTTCATATCCAAATATGGTCATTTCTGGCTCCCAGCAATCAACATAGTTCAACTGTTCAGCCCGACAGGTGACCTCACGTTAGCTTTGTCCATTCTGTATACAGTCTCTGCTTCACCAGCACCAAAGGATATTTCCACTGTGATAACGTTGTCGTGCATCCTCAAAAGTTGACTGACAGAGAAAAGGTTAATTTTAGAGCAGGTCGAACACATGACTGAGCTGCAGCCTGTTTATACTGCACCGGTACTCAACCAGTGCTTGAAGAGTTAAACACCCACTGTTCTCTTGAAATACAGATATATTGTCCTCAATATGGCACCATTTAAAAGTGAATCACGTTCCCCCATCTTACTAACTTCATAACACTTGAGTTGTGACTTCACCAACCACAAAAGTTTAGCTGCTAGCTGGTTAAAGTCAGACTTTATGAGACTTCCTATACTGAGATGAAAGGGCGTCAAACAACTCAGTTAATGGACTGAATCAAATCAAATAAGCAGCTTTGATAACAGCATAAAATTTGTTGTGAATTATATTTAACCTTATTCAGCTGGCTCTGGTTTCTCTTCCCCTCCCCCTCTGCGTCCGCCCTCCTCCTTCCTCTCTATTCTGCTCAGTCTGCTGTGACTCCTCCTCCACCTCCTGTGGTCCATATTCACATGAGTGCTTGTATCTCCTGGTCTGAATTAATTTTCACTCCTCGTTGTCTGTGCTGTTGGTTTGTACCTGTATCAGTGAACCAGGACAGGAGACACAGGGAAGACTAAAGTTTGTCATAGTTTAAATGCTATGGGCTTCATCTTCACTGGTTATTTCTGTGAATTGTCGATCTGTTGTTCGGGTGTGTTACTGACGATCGCCGCAGAATTATTAAACGGTGTTTGGACATTTGACAGAAGGAGGGAAAGCAAACGTTTTTCTCTCTTTCTCTGCGTTTTAAATTATTCAGCTGCAGCATTAGCTCAGTTGCAGCTCTGCGTTTAGGTCTGATGTGATCAGTGGTCTGTGGTGGAGAATCACACATTCATACACTGGGGAGGGTAGCAAGCCTGCAACTCACACACTGTCTGTGCCATGATTGTGAGGCAGACTAATGAATAGTGAGGGTAAATCTAAAGGGATGTGAGTTTTTTCTTATTTTGCAATCTGTAATTCATATTTGGTGTGTCCTTGGAGAATGGTGGTGGTTCAAAAGTTATATTTCTGTTCATCTGAAAGCCACATTTGAATACTAAAGGATTTAGTGAGTGTGATTATTCTTAGATTTCTTGACTGAAAGAACATCTGACAGGCTTATCTGAGGCAGGAGGATCATGGTGCTAAAGGTCAGTGGTTTTGGGAGTAGTTTGTACCCAAACACTGAACACCAGGCACTTCCCAGTGGTAGGATTAGGACGCTCTGGCAGGTCCCTCGACATGAGAAATGTTGGTAAACAAAAAAGTGATTATATCGGGGTGTAATATTGTAACTGCTATTTTGAAATGGGAAAAATTGTACACAGATGTTGGTGGCAAGCCCAAGAGGGATTTATTTCTGTTGCATTGATGAAAGCTTATACAGTTACTCTGATGAGAAAACACCACAGAGAACCTCTTTACTGCAGGAAGTTTCTGATCTTTCTGTCCTTACTGGTGAATTAGCCAAGCTTTGAAAAACCAGCGGCAATAACACAAGGTGCACGAAAGCACCAGGAAGACAGGGAACCCGACTGATAAACAGAATATGTAAATCGGGTGGATGAGTGGCCACATTTCCAGGAAAGGGAAGTGGTGACGCAGTGGAGCAGGCTGAGGGGAGGACGCAAACAGGATGCTATCTGCTGTGACTTCCGGTGCAATTTTAGAAATCAATTTTTCCCATGAATTTCTGTGAAGAAAAAAAAAAAAAAAAAACATGAAAAGAGCTCTTTTTTTAGAAAGCAGAGGAGTGGCACGAATGAGTCACGTTGAGACACCCAGACATCTGACAAGAACCAAAGTTCACGACCATATTATGTTTTCTCTCTGTTTTCAGGAGATGTTGAGACATTGAGACCCTGAATGGAGTTTGACCGGGGCTTTTACTAGCCAAGGTGAGCATGCGGTAAACGTGAAAACACCACACACACACACACAATGTTACACTCACCCCAGGTGGACAATCCATTAAAGATTCAGCCCGGTTTTATTTTTAACTATGAGATGTTAAATTTCTCACTCGGGTACCTGATGGTTTGTACAACAGCTCCTCTTTTTCCTGAGCAAGTTTCACATTGTCAGACGAAGCTGATTCAGGTCAGTGGCATACTGCCAGGCCTGTTGAGACTCATCTGTGGTTTTGGTGGGCTGCTGCTGACAATCTCTCACTCTGCTCTAGAGGTGTTGTCTGCTCTCGGGTTGTCTGCTTCCAGTTCTCTCTCATGTCAAACATCTAGAAAGTGTAGAATATCTTCACTTGTGTAATAATGAAACGTGTGAGCAAACAAATCCAATGAGAACAGAATTGGTTTGCTCCAAATCTAGTAACTTTTTTGGAAGCAAATTGCATTTTTTTGTTACAAGCGGTTTACAGTCACTCACTGGCTTCACCACAGTACTACCTTACTATGCATTCCCCGTTCTCAGAGAAGTCTCCCAGCAGCCTGCAGCTTTGCTGTTTGTCCATTTCAGGATGTGAGGCTGACTGAGGGCTGATGTCATCTTTCTCCACTCCTGCAGAGGTGAGCTTTAGGACAGAGATCAGGAAGGAAGGAAGAAAGAGAGAGGGGAAGGGCAGCGAGAGTCACAGCCGGAGCACGACGGGTAGATTTAAAGAGGGGTGCTGAAAGGTGGACAGACAAGAAGCATGCGATGCAGATTTATGGCGCAGAGTGCGTGTCTGAGACCTGGTGCTCCCCTAGTTGTAGTAGCAGCAGCAGCAGCAGCGGTGGTGTTGGTGGGTGACTGGGATGCATGTCCTAGCATGCAGTTGCAGAGCAGGAGTTGCATAATGGCTTCCATCCGTTCTCCAGTTTTCCTCTCTGGAATGAGCTCACTCTGAGTGCTTGTGTGTGCAAACTCCAGGATCAGGCTCTGGTACAACAATCCAGTTGCACAGCCACACGTTCCAGCTTTGTGCACGTCTCTGGGTGGGAATAGGAAAGAGCAATGACCTTAGAAGCTGGATACAGGGGTTTCCTCTAACGTGAACTCTGAGGGGTCAGACACAGGGCAATGCCAGAGTAAGAAAACAAGGGCAGGGTCCCCAGCTCAGTGCTGCTACACCCAGAGAGGGAGGGAGAGGAGGGAGGAGTTGTCTGAGGATGGTATGGGGGAAACAGAAGTTAAAACCTATTGGAAGAAAGAACGGATGTAGCCTAGTATGGAGACTGCAGAGTCAAGAGAATGCGGAAGAGGAATCTTTCATGCTCGTCACTGGAGTACAGTGTGGAGCTTCGCCTGGACTGTTTCAAGGCTCCACAAGCCTGAGCAGTGTGTGTGTGTTTTTTTTCTAGTGCAGTCCCAGGCAGTTAGACAAAGAGGCAGACTGGTGAATATGTGCCTTCCTGGGACAGTAGCTACTAGCTACTCCTCTCTCCTGCAGCCTGTGCCGCGACATGCCTGAGCATGTAAGTGCACTGGAGATGGTTTGTATACGCAGTGTGTACGTGTGTTGCCGCTGCTAGCAGAGTGGTATCATTCTAGCGGGCAGGCTGGCTGAACGCAGGATGACCCATCTCCCCGGAGGCTCCAAATCACTACATCATCATCAGTTGCTCCTCGCAGTGGAACAGATGAGATTTCACTCCCATCAAACACAGAGCAGAAACCAAGGCTGCTTTACTCTGCCCTTATAAATCTGTAGGAGCCTACAATCCACTGCTCCTGTGGAAGTCACTTCATTTATAACCAGTCATTTCTGAGTGGCAAAAAAAAAACTGTACAGCCGAGAGCACTGTCCAATCCACACTTATCTTTTGATTAGATTGAGCCTATAAGTCTCTCTCAGTTTATTCCCTCTGATCATGTTATACTGCCTGTGTGTGTGTGTGTATGTGTGTGTATATGATGTGGGGGTTTGTATTTTCAGGTGCTGATATGCGCTGAAGATGAGCGGCGTAGGAGACAACTCGTTGGAGCCGCTGTGCTCCGACCGCAAACGTAAACTGTCCACCTGCGAGACACCGGGCTTAGGGTGAGTGCTGCAACTTCTGCTCAGTACATTTCATAGATCAGTCCACTGTGTCTGCCGCTGTGTTCGGTGTGAGGTCACCTCATGTAAACATCCCTGGTTCAGCAGTGTGCTTACGGCTAACAAAATATCTGAGGCATCTGAGTTCTGTATGGCCGTATGGCCTGCATACGGATGGGGCACGGGGAGGTGAGGTTGTCATGGCAACATGTCTAATCCCCTTGGCGCCACGGCAGGTGTGACAAGCGTCGGAGGGAACAGGAGAGCAAGTACATCGAGGAGCTGGCTGAGCTCATCTCTGCCAACCTCTCGAACATTGACAGCTTCAACGTCAAGCCTGACAAATGTGCCATCCTCAAGGAGACCGTGAGGCAGATCAGACAAATCAAAGAGCAAGGTACCTCTTCTGTACACATTACACCCTCTTACTGCTGGTGATGAGCATGTGAAGAAGTATAATTTTCCTTTTTTTGTCTTTGTTTCTTTTTTTTCTCTTTGTGTTCGGGGAGTAAACATTGGATAAAGTTGGGCATGTCAAGTACCCCACTGTAGGACAGATGATGCCAGTGATAAAGTGGTGTGTTTGGTTCATGGCCAGGCCACTTCAGACCGACAGCCAGTTGGGCTGTTTGTATCGCTGGGGGTAAATGAACACCAGTAATTGAGACCAATCCTTGGTGGTCATGGCTCAAGGCTGTCAGTGACAGTGTGTATCTGTTAGTGCCAAACCCTGCCTCTCTCTGGGAGACTAATGACACTGGAGACTCAGAAATCAGGCCTTATAGAGGCTTGCTCCTATCCCCAGGCCGTTTTCCAATCATTTTGCAGATTTGACATGATTAAATATGCAAAGGCAGATATTTTCCTCCACCTGTTTTGAGCGGACTTTAGATTAGATCTTGAGGATAAGTAGGTAAGGAGGAAAAGGAGCAATCATATTGGAATCTACCCAGAGGGTCACAGCTGGCTACTGCGGGTCCTGGTGTTGTGCAGCCAGGTTACCATAGTTACAGGATGGGAATGATGGAGGGCCTCTCTGATCTTTTTTTTTCTGTCTGTTGACTATTTACCCACCTTTTCTCACCTTCACTCCCAGTTTACACATCATTCCTCATTCAGTTTTGTGGATGTGTGTGATTTATTTATTTCTTTATTCTTTTAAATCAGTGACTGCTTTCTCTTTTTTCTTTGGTTGTACAGCTCCTTTGGTTTAAAATGACAGTAAACCCAGTGTCTTACTGTTTCTCATCTTGTGTAGTGTCTCGTGGCACGAGTGACCCAGCTACATGAAGTGGTGTCTAACAAAGCCTCAGACACATGCTGATTTTAAAAATAGAAAGGCATGCCAACCATGCATCTGTGACTTGTGCTGCCATCTGGTGGCCAGAAAAAGTATCCTGCCGTATCAAGGAAGTAGTAAATCATCAGATGGTTTACTTGAAGTTATGACAGACCATGTGATGACGGGAAATACAAAAATATCTGATATCCTTAATTAAAAACACACGGGTCATGTGCTCATCTCGGTCGTGAAAATAAAAACTGCTCTTTGTTGTGTTGCACAGTGGAAATAATTTTCAGTTGGTAATGTGCTAAAAAAATTCTTTGTGCTTCATCTGCCCTCAGGAAAAAGTTCTTGCAGTGATGACGATGTTCAGAAGGCGGACGTGTCCTCTACTGGTCAAGGGGTCATTGACAAGGACCATCTGGGACCACTTCTCCTGCAGGTCAGCTTAGGGACAAAAAGACCAGCAAACATTAGCTGCCCCTCTATATGCTGGACTGGTGCCTTGTTGTTGTTGGTCACATTCAGTTGATAAAACTCTTAGTAACTGACATATGATGTTATTTGCACTGATAAAACTTTCACTCCATTCATCTTTTCAATTTTTGTACCTCTACTGATTTTAGGCCTTGGATGGTTTTCTGTTTGTGGTCAACCGAGAGGGCAGCATTGTATTTGTGTCAGACAACGTGACACAGTACCTGCAGTACAAGCAGGAGGAGCTGATCAACACCAGCGTGTACAACATCATCCACGATGAGGACAGAGAGGAGTTTCACAAGAACCTGCCCAAGTCTAATGGTGAGGGATCTCCCCTACACTCACTCACATACATACAGATATATGTGTCTAATGAACTCACAGCCATGGTCACCTCGGTCTGTTTTTCTCTCCTCAGCACCAAATGGAGCGTCATGGGGTGGAGAGGCACCTCGTCAGAAGAGCCACACCTTCAACTGTCGTATGCTGGTGAACTTTGTTCATGGTCCGAGTCACGGCTTGTCAGAAGAGAGACCCGGAGGCCAGCGCTATGAGACCATGCAGTGTTTTGCTCTCACTCAGCCCCGGGCCATGATGGAGGAGGGAGATGGTAAATGTCACTGTGAACAGCTTTGACTGTGTTATGTTGTCGATTTCAGATTAAAAAAATAAATGTGAAAATACATCAACATAGGATAAGAACCAGCCTTTTGTGTTGCAAAGCAGGATTCATTTTCTTTATCAGTTGTAAATGTCATCTTTTATGTTCTGTTTCATTTCAATTGTGCTGATTTTTTATGTATCCATAAACAAAAAGGAGCTGACATTGTGCTGCCTCTTAACTCAGATTTGCAGTCGTGTATGATCTGTGTGGCTCGACGCATCGCTGCAGTGGAGAGAACAGAGAGGTTTAGTACTCGCCACGAACTCTCTGGTAAGTGCCCACTGTGTTACAGCTAAAAGATACAAGTACTCACTAAAGTATATTAATTTTGTTTACAGCTGAATAAATGCAAATCTAATTTTTTTTAAACAAGCGAGCCTAGAATAAGAGCTGTCACTGCCCCATATTGTTAATGAGCTAAAAACATGGACGCCTTTCTACTTGAAAAGTCTTTGAACTTCTTTAACTCCTTAGGCTTTAATTGACTCATTGAAACAGGTCAAGAATTGTCATCTCATGACAATTACAGAGCTTGATAAACTCTCTGACATTTTAAACCTTGCAGTAAGGCTTAAGGCCCATGGGTTCCTTTGAGCATCAGAGGCTAATTACAAAAATAAAGCTAATTGATGCCTGCAAAGCACGGGGAAGGCTGTTGGAAGATATCAAAGTAATCTTAGCTTCATTTTTCCACAGTTTAAATTGTCATTAAGAGGAACTGTGGAAGTCAAGACGAGCTCTGAAAGACAAAGCTGACACCTTATTGTTTGTGTAATTTTGCGTCTTCCATTGCAGGTAAACTCATTGAGATTGAACAGCAGAGCTCTCTTCACACCACCATGCGTCCAGGCTGGGAGGACCTGGTGAGACGCTGCATGCAGATGTTCCTTCATCGCAGTGAGGGACAACCATGGTCCTACAAACGCCACTATCAAGATGGTATGTCGTTTTTGTGTGCACCCTCACTTTACATTACAATTGATTACTTGGAATTAGAGCTTTGAGACAGGCATCAGTGGGACAGGTTTAACCATGCTCAACAAGGCAGCAATACCAGGAGTATAGCAGGAAGGTACCAGAACACTAGTCATCTCAATAAAATGTTTGGTATTTGGGTCGAGAGTGTAACACCATTAATTAAAACAACTTTTTCACTACAACAAGAGACATTACGAAGCACAATGGAAACACTCCTGTCTTTCTGGGGTGAAATAGAGGATGACACAAGAAATGTATCTTGTCCACAGTAAAAGATAAATGATGACTGTGTTGACCTAATAATAATATTCTGAATTGTAATAAATAATATATTAATGAGACACACACTAGTTGTGGATAGGTGTGTAGAAATAAACTCCAATACATACCTCTACCAAAAAATCGCTACGTTTTCCACCTGCGTTTTGTTATTTGTTTGTTTTCTTCTGATCAGATCTCAAAGGTGTTTTACTCGGGCGCAGGGTATTATCCAAGGAGCAGATGATTAAAGTTGGGGCAGGAGGATGGGATCCCGACAAAAAAAAAATTCAGAAAAATATCTTTAATATCTACCTTTTATAATGAGTGCTGTCTAGTTTTTCCATCTCTGTGCTGAACTTGTAATTGAAGAGTCTCTGTGGTTGTTTTTCATTCATCTAGGAGCCTCTGATACTCTGATTTATTTCTGTAATTGCTGTCAGTGCAGTCAGTGGCTTCACAATAAAAGCTTTCCACTGTTCCACTGACTGAAAGCAGATAGAGAAAGTCATACAGTATCTATCTGTTCAGCTGTAATATATGTAGTATGTATTTTTTTTTTAATGGGATAAAAATGGTCCTTTTTTTTGTTCTCCAGCTTTCCATACTGGCCACGCGGAGACGCCGCTCTACCGCTTTTCGCTCTCTGATGGGACACCAGTCACAGCCCAGACCAGAAGTGACCTCTGTAGGAATCCCAACACCAATGAACCGCACTCTTTCCTGTCCACACACTTGCTACAAAGGTGAAAATCTTCTTCCAATGAAAACTAACTGAGAATATGTTAAACCAAACTTCAACAGTTGTCTTACTTCCTTCTGCAGCTTAACCTTTTGATCTGTTTTCAATCATTATTTCTATGGGTTTTTTTTGTAGGGAGCACAGTGGTTACCGTGGGAACCAGGGTGGTGGCATGAGGCCTCAAAACATGGGTGTTAACAACCCTAACCAGCAGATGAACATGGGCTCAGGAGGTGGCATGGGAATGAACAGGGGCTACGGCATGAATGAACAGGGCAACATGCCACAAAGAGGAGTGCCTCCGTACACCGGGGGCAGCCGCATGAATCCCATGAACCAGATGAATCAAATGAATCAAATGAACCCCATGCACCAGATGAATCCTATGCATCAGATGAATCAAATGAATCCCATGCATCAAATGAATCCCATGCATCAAATGAACAACATGGGTCAAATGAATCAGATGAATCAAATGAATTCCATGCATCCAATTAACTCCCCCATGAACTCGGTGAACCAGATGGGCTCCATGAATCAGATGGGCCACCATGGCATGCAGCATCAGCAGCAGCAGCACCAACATCAGCAGATGGGTCAGTTCCACGGAGCTGGAGGTGGACCTGGAGGTGGAGGATATGGGATGGGGATAACCAGCCCTCCCCAAGCCAGTCCAGGGATCAACGGTCCTCCACACAACGTCATGGGATCACCCAGAGTCCGAGGAAGCCCCAAGACGGGTGCCAGCCCCTTCTCTCCCGGAGGTATGACACAAACCTCTGCTGCTACTATGAGCAACGTTTAAGAAACAATATTTATTCTGAAGGTCTTAAATATTTTTCCTCCTTCCTGTTGTAGGTATTAACTCTCCAATGAGCTCCACTCACGCTGGCAACTCTGGAGGTGGAGGAGGAGGTACCACCTTTTCCAGCAGCTCGCTGAATGCCCTTCAAGCAATCAGTGAAGGAGTGGGCAACCCGATGCCTTCCCCCCTCACCTCTCCTCCTCCTCACAAGCCTGACAGCTCGCCAAGCATCAACTCCACCAATCAGACGGCGGGGGGACCCTGCAAACCGGGCCTCCCGCCGTACTCTGATTCGAAGAGCCCAGGTAGTTCTTTGGGGACTACTGGAGAACAACAGTCTCAGCAGCACCCACACACCCCCACCAGCGAGGGCCCTCCTGACAAGCCAGACAGCCAGGCCAGCAGAGAGGCAGGTGGAGGTGCAGGAGAGTCCAACCGACGGGCCTCTGATAATACCTGCAACAAGAAGCTCCTGCAGCTCCTCACCTCTCCTACAGATGAGCTGGTGCCACCTAATCACACCCCAGGTTCTGGGCCCAGCTCAACGCCTGAGGCTAAAGATGGGACAGCTGGTGTCACTAGTCCCTCCTCCTCAACAGGAGTGTCCTCCTCTACAAGTGGGAACCACGGTGCCGTGTCCTCCTCCGGTGGAGCGGGACATTTAACAAGTCAGTCGCTGCAGGAGAAGCACAAGATCCTCCACAAGCTCCTGCAGAATGGGAACACTCCCGATGAAGTAGCTCGCATCACAGCTGAGGCCACCGGGAAGAGCAGCTTGGAGTCTGGGGCAGCAGAGCCGGGACCTCCCGCCTCCGGAGGGGGAAGGGGATCAGAGTCGAAGCAGGAGCAGCACAGCCCGAAGAAGGAGAAACCCCACGCCCTCCTCCACTACCTCCTCAACAAAGACGACTCCAAAGAGAGTGGTGATATCAAGCCAAAGCTGGAGGATCTGGATGGGAGGGGCGCTCAGGGGGCAGGGGTCACCAGCTCCGACCCTCACTGCATGGATGGCAAAGTCAAACTCGAGCCGTCAGATGAGGTGGGTGTTTCATCACTCTCTTGTATCCTTGTTGGATGTAGTTTAAAGACCCAGTCAGACACTGTTTTTGATCATTTGTTGATTGATGATGGTTCAGACGGAGACTCTGGAGACCATCCTGGGAGTCCCAAGGAACAACGCTGGCTTCTACCCCGAACCCGACTCTAGAGCCGGAAAAGAAGTGGGAAACAAACAGGGAACTATTCCTGACAGTTTACATGGTAAGTCAGTGGAGTGATGATAATAATGTGGTAATAATGTAGCACTAATGATAATAATAAGCTTCATTTGTGTAGCACCTTCTCATACATGAATAAGAAATCTAATGCTACATGTGATGGATGATGTGTGTCTGTGGTCAAAACACTGAACAGTTAGCTGTGAATGCTCCAGTTGTTGCTAGTCATAATCATATGACAACATCCTGAACCTGCTGCTGTGTGTTTCAGAAGGGGAGAGAGGCCCAATGCTTCAAGCTCAGCGTAGTGCCTATCAACGAGCTCTGTCCATGGACTCCAAGCCCATGGGTGGAGATGTAGCGGTAGCAGGTGGGCTGGCGACAAGAAGAAATGTTGCCTGTCCCACGCTGGTCAAACAGGAGAACATGGACACTCCTATCCGCCCTGGAGCCGTGCCCAATGGCTTTCCTGGAGGCATGGGAGTGTGTCCACCACGGGGGAATCCAACAAGTAATTTACACATTTACTTCTTAACAAGCACAAGATCACCAGGCTTCATATGAAGACCTGAGTCTCACAAAAGAGACAACATGACAATGCTTGATTTTTCAGTACATTTTAAGTTAATCCATAATTTTTGAAAGTACAGAAGCTGTAGTCGCTGTACTGCTGAATACTCAATATTTCTGTTTTTTTGTGGTTTTTCAGGAGGTATGGGCAGAGGCATGGGGATTCATCAGCGCCCTCCCATGGCAGGGCCGGGGGAATGGGGGATGCCGAGGTCCAGTGGCAGCCCTGTGGCCGGACCGGGACACCCAGGCATGGGTCGCTCTGGCCCAATGGGAGGACCCATGATCAACCGCTCCAACAGTGCACCTGGAAACACCAGGTCTATGCTGCAGCAGCAGCTCATGGATATGGGTATGTCACACTGCTCTGCTGTAGATGGTGAATGTGTAACCAGTGTGTGTTATTATAATAATGTATTGACTGGTACATAATTTGACCAGTGTTCATTACTGATCAAACATGACTCACTGTCACCTCTTCAGGTACCAATGAGGGTAATATGCGCATGAGTCCATTTGGTGGACATGGGCCCCCACCTCAGTCCCCGTCATGGCCCGACTCTGCTATAGGAATAGACAGACCGCAGCCTAACACCAACAGGTACACCCCTGGCACTGGACCCAGCTTTATGTTTCCTGATTATGTCCAACTCACCAGACTTCTGTTCATGAGGTGACCTAATGCTTTCTGTCACCTGTTGGGTGTAGGGACCAGTTTGTGCACCCGCTGGAGGAGCTGCTGGGGCCCCTGGCCAGTAGTGAGGGCCCAAGTGATGAAAGAGCGCTTCTGGACCAGCTCGACTCTTTGCTCAACACCGCTGATGTCATAGCTCTGCAGGAGATAGACCGAGCCCTGGGCATCCCTGAAATAGTTGGCCAGGTATAAGATGCACTTCAGTATATATTGTGTGTTGGAACCACTGGCACTGAATTGATTAATCATGAAGATCTTAAAGTTGTGGAGTTGATACTTTGTCCACTGACAAACGTCTTTGAACACTAGGCCCATGGACCTGAAGGCCATCCCCAGGGCCAGGATCAACGCCCAGGCCAGCGCACACCATCAGAGCCCTTCCCAGGGCCGGACTCCTCCATAGGCATGGACCAAAAACCCATGTACGGTCAGGGCTACCCGGGGCCCCCAGGCCCCAACTCCATGAGCATGCAGCCTGGTTATGGCGGCAACACGATGCAAGGCCAGGCTCCAGGAGGCTTCAACCCCATGATGAATCAGATGGGCCAGGGAGGAAGCTTCCCTGGCATGGCAGGCATGGGGGGCATGGGCAACCCCCGCGCAAACATGACGAGACCTCGAATGATGACCGCCACCAAGCCTCTTCGACTGCAGCTACAGCAGAGACTACAGGGACAGCAGGTGATCACACAGATGATGTTTGTGCTTTTACCTCAGGAGTGTGTCTTCTTATATGTTACAGTTAGTGATGAAAATAAACAAACTGGCTTAATGTTCTGTTTTTATTTGTCTTTTCTGGCAGTTTATGAACCAGACACGTCAAGGAATCAAGATTGAGAATGTCCCTGGAGGAAACCCTGCCATGCGTCCAGGCATGCAACCTGGCATGCAGCCTGGCATACAGCCTGGGGGTATGAGTGGCCAGGTGTGTAGTCAGCACTTCACATGTACTGCAGTGTGCACACAGGTGTCACTTTTGATAAAGGCAGTCAGGTCGTCCATCTAATTAACACAATGTGTGTCTGCAGCCTGGCTTCCTGAACGCCCAGATGATGGCTCAGCGCAGCAGGGAGGTGATGACCATGCAGCAGATGAGGAGGCAGAAGATGATGATACTGATGCAGCAGCAGCAGCAGCAGCAGCAGCAGCAGCAGAGCCAGGGAGCAGCAGCAGGCTTCAGCCCTCCTCCTAATGTCACAGCACCAGGAGGCATGGACAGCCCCATGGGAGGCCCCCCCATGAACCAGCCTGGACAGCAGGGTTTCAACTATGGTGGTAACTATGGTGAGTGGACTGAGACGGAGCCAGACGACTGTATCAGTTCCTCCTGCGTGCGTGTTCAAGTTTCCACTCCACTCTCCTGTTGTATTTGCAGGGATGAACCAGCAGGGGGACCCATCGTTTATGGCTCCAGGCAGCAGCCCACCAGGAAGTATGATGCCAGTACGAATGGGAGGTCCTCCACAGAACACCATGATGCCAGGGATGCAGGGAAATCCACAGGGAGGACACATGTACCAGTCTGGAGACATGAAAGGCTGGCCACAGGGCGGGATGCCACGTAACAAGTATGTATCACCAAACAAAAGGTTGATGTTATTGTTGTTATTAGTCATTCAGGTGTTAGTTTGAAGTTTCATTTCAGCAAAGAGGTTTATCCACGTGTGATTTTTTTTTTGTTTTTTTTTCTAAAAGCTGCAGAGATGAAAACTTATTTTGTTTGGTTTTCCAGCTCGTACCCCCAGCAGCAGTTCCCCCAGCAGGGCAACCAGGGCCAGTTTGGACCCATGATGATGAATAACTCCATGGGTGGACCCGGGCCGGTCGGGGGAGCCGGTGCAGGACAGATGGCCCAGATGCCAGGACAGATGCAAGGCCAAATGGGCATGAACCCTATGGGTATGGGCAGAATACCAATGGGACCCGATCAGGTAGATAACACTCTGACTCCTGGAAATTCACATGAGGCTCAGCGGATGTTTGAATTCTCTGTGGGATAATATTTCATAGACATTGGACATGACTCTTCTTTTTGTCTGTCTCTGCAGAAGTATTGTTGAGGACATGTGGCTGACGGCAGAATCTGGACCTTTTCAGCTGTGGCAGAGCTGGACACACACACACACACTGTAAGAGTTCCCCAGCATAAAATGTGACACAGAAGACTCAGCAGAACAAACTGTCGGCCTTGGGAGAAGTGGGCTGCAAAGACAAATGTTCGACTCATCCCCAGCTGAAGCCACAAACATAAAATAGCAGAGAGTGTGTGTGTGTGTGTGTGTGTGTGTGTGTTGAGGTGAGTGACCTGAAGCTGTCGGGCAGTATTCAGCGTGACGGCCAGGCTGCAGAACAGGACTACGGTACAAC
>OOFC01029372.1:0-11731 GCA_900323345.1 Pseudochromis fuscus | reverse complement strand
ACAAAATAACACAGAAACAACAGGATCTCTTTACATCACAGGATTTGGATTTTATGTATGAACCGATGACCCTGAAGCACCTCCTCTGCTCAGCCTACTGACCTCTAAGCTGAGCTGGAAGCTTAAGATACAGGCAGAGTACACCAGGCCAAACTGCAGCTCATCCGACAAGTCCTCCACCTAGCACCTCCACACAATGAAGAAAAGAGAAGAGAGAGAAAAGAGGTACACCTAGTGTGAAAGGGTCACCACTCAATGGTGAGCGACATCACATCCATCATAAAGTAGACTGCACGCCACGCAGAACGCCACGCAGAACGCCGCTCTCTCTTTGGGTTAAAACTACGTTCTTCTTCCCGTTCGTCAACCTCCTCTACTACAACCTCCTCTGCTCGTCGGAAGATCCTGTTAGACACCGTGCTCAGGCACTCCAGTGGTCTGTCTCGGACCAAGTCAGTAAGTCACCACTCCCCCATCGGTGGTGCCAAGGTTTCAGAACGGCCCACTGTCGCTCGGTCTGGCAGTGTGGACCCTGCCCTTTCTCTGGGTGGACAGCATGGCTCACTATCAGCTACCCCTTGTCCTCTGTTCGCCCCTAAAACTCTGATTGCGGGCGACTCCATCATCCGAAATGTCCACTTCTTTAACGCTCACTGCTTCCCAGGAGCCACAATCCAGGCGATGTTGGAAATACTGCGGGGGCTCGTGCGCTCTCTTCCTCCTTCCATAACGAGCGTTATCGTACACATGGGTACTAATGATACCTCCCGGATGACCTCCAAACTAGAGGGTGACACGGGAGTGGATTTTCACTCCCGTCCCATCCCACAGAAAAAATCCTGTCCCGTCCCGTTCTGTCCCGGACCATAGTTCTTCTCTTCTCTCCCCCATAGTCTGTCTTTGTCCTCTCTGCAGGTCTCTGGAGCTGCCTGTTCCTGAGAAGTGGAGCTTCGTGGATCTGGGGCCTGACTGACCGATCCATCCTGTTCGGACTTGATGAGCAGGATCTCTTGTCTCTTCTCTTAATCTTTTGTCCCTCTTTCTCTCCCTGTCCTTTTGTCTCTGCCTGTCTCCCCGGTCGCCGTGGCAGCGGGGCCCCCTCAATGAGCCTGGTCTGCCGGAGGTTTCTTCCTGTTAGAAGGGAGTTTTTCCTTCCCACAGTATTGCCAAGCGCCAACTGCCAAGTGCATGCTCGAGGGGGGTCGACTGTGGTTTCCTTTTCACGTTCTAAAGTGTTATCATTAAAGTGTTGTTAAAATGAATAAAATTAATTATTATTATTTTTAACAAGGACTTTATTGCTGATTTTGCTGTTTCCTTGGCAGAAATAATGCCAAAATACGACTGAGTCTTAATAGTTGGGGATTTTAATATCCATGTGTTGTCCGGCCAAGCCTTTGGCCAAGACTTTTTAGTTCTCATCGACTCATTGGATCTTGTTCAGTCTGTTTCTGGTCCCACTCAGGAACATGGACACACTCTTGATCTCATTCTATCACATGGTCTCACTGTGATTAACTTAATACTTGAATTGGATGATCCAATTTTAAATATGTTAATGCTTGTATACAGCACTTTGGCTGACTACATTGTTTATTTTATATAAATAAAGCTGAATTGAATTGAAAAATAAAACATAAATGTGTAATAATGTGCTCCTTCTGGGTCCAGTTTTTCATTGAATACATTCATTTCATTGAATACAACAAACGATGAATCAAAGAACACAGAAAATAATCAGCAGGTTAATCCATCATCACCTACTACTGACATGACATTAATGTATGAGGTTAATCATGATATAATACTAGATGTACAATTTCTTGCAGAAATTGTGACTTTTCCGATGCTACTGCCGGGTCTGTGTAAATATTGCAGCACATCAATATAATGTCCTCTTAAGATAGGTAAAACATTGTGTGTAACATGTCGTCATGGAGACAGGTGTTGGCAGGTCGTCGACCACAGTTGGTGTTATTTTCATGTCTCTACTCTGAAATATGAAGACATGGTGACAGTGTAAATACAAGTGCCCCTCCGATTTGGGCAACAGATTTTATAATGGGACTCTATGGGAGATGGAGGAGGACATTTCTGAATAATTAAGCCTAGTCAGCTGTCCCTGTACATATTATAACAATGAGAGCCCCACTGGGAGACAGAGGACAAGTGTAGCTTCACATAAGTGGGTTGATTTTCCCTGTAGGTTGAAAATTGTTGGATTTATCACAGGTTAAAGTCAAAAGTTTGAGGCAAAATTTTCAGCCCTCCCACTCTAAGGTGTTCCATCACCACTCTAGCAAACACAACACACACCTATTGTAAAGTGCAAACACAACACACACCCATTGTAAAGTGCAAACGCAACACACACCCATTGTAAAGTTAGAAAATGCTGAGAGAACAAAAAGGTTCTAATAAAGTTCAAGTGTTGAGGAACACTTCAAAGGTGGAAGGACATTTCTAGGCCAAAGTATGGTCGAGCTACGGGTCCACAAACATGGCGTGTTTGATGATTGCTTGGTGAAATACATTCCAATTTATCAGTTGATAGTTGTAATTTTACCACATTTCTTGATATTTTCATGCATGATATTTCTGTAGTGACCTGAAACATCTTGGTGATCATGGACTAACTGCATCCTCACAAATTAGTGAACTGCTGTGCATGTGAAATCATCTCTACAAGCTTCTTTTAATTTCACTTCTTACTGATTGAAATGTGCAATTTACAAGTTTCCAGATTTCAAAATAAACTCAGAAGAATCTCAAAGGTGGAAGCAGGAGAGTTTTGACATTTTTAAATGCTAATTGACTGTGGGTCCTCCACAGATCACGTGACACTCAGCATCACCTGACCTCGCAGCTGCTGCTCATTATCAATCACACTCACTGGGTTTATATATATGAACAGGAGTATTTATGGAGCCTGGAGTCTCTGCTGCTGCAGTGATCTTCTGTCTTCTGCCTTCTCACAAGAAGTCTGCACTTTAACCACGTCTCTCCTCTCTGCTGCTTTACTGGATTTACAAGGATGTAAAATAAGGTTTTGTTTCAGAAACAATCAAATACTTGTGGTTCATGGTAGAACCACTTGAAATCCATAGGGTGAAGGGATTAAATCAGAAGTTAATAGGAAAATAGTCTTAAAAAAATATTTTATTTTGCTGACAATTTTCAAATAAATGTCACTGAAATTTACCAGGACTTTGTAACAGTCAATATCTATATGTATGTAAAACCCATTTAAGATCCTTAAATAAATCCTGGAAGGATCAAGGATTTGAATTATATGTCCATGGTAAAATAATCTTTAAAAGAAACTCTGACTTTCAACCAAAGTTCCCTGTTTGTTTTCTTTTTTTTTTGTTATGATCAAAACCTATGTGTCTGGTAGGACCTCATCACAATGGGAGGACTAAGGATTTGAATATGATGGTCAAATGTTTAAAAGACGTCCTCTAGAGAGCACTTTGTCCCTTTGAACCAAACTTCATTGAAATTTTCCACATTTTTGAAAATCTCAACATCTATCCGTGTAGTGCATCTATGTGTGTAGTGCATACTGGACGAACCAAGTGTGACGTCACCTGTTGGTTTGTGAACTCCCATTTTGAAGCCCTCAGGTTTTGGACGTCGCCATTTTGTTTTTTTTAGCCAGAAGTTGACCATATTTGAAAATGAAGGGAGGAGTGAGGAGGCGGGACACCAGGACCCTGCCTGACTTCCTACGGTCTGTGACGCCCACCTACAGCAGCTTAACTGTCACAGCTTTCTTGGGTTAATTGACATGTTGCCAACAACTCTAAACAGTAACAGCTTTTTATCATGGTTACACTTTTAACAATGCAACACAACGTTTTGTTTCCAACACCATTAAATCCAGGTGGTTCGTGGTTGGGGATTAAATTAAATAATCCTTGTAGAGAATTCTTTTCCCTCATGACTTTCTAGTGAATTCTCTCATAGTTTTGAGGTGTTTTAAATGAATTCATTTGGTTGAACCAATTAAAGATACCTCAGTCTGGAAGGAAAGATTTAAAGTTAATGATTAAATAATCTTGACAAGAACCTTAGAAGAAACAGAGTCTTTGAACCAAACTTCACTGAAATTTTCTTTTTTTTCTTTAATATATTCTGTGGACTACAGCAGGACAGAAAACTCAGGCTCTTGGCAAAGTTCTAACTTTTGTTCATTTTACTTTTTGGATTTTTACTTTTAATGAAAGTCTAATGATGTCAAATTAAAACTTTGTTTTTCCCTCGTCACACCTGATGGATCATCCGTCCTGGGATCACTGACCGATAACAGCCTGTTTCCAGGAACTCGGCAGGTGGTTTCCCCTCTGACTTCTGAAATATGAATGTCCATTTCATATTTATCTCGTGTGGCGGTGGTGGCAGTGGAGGTGGTGGTGGAGGGCTGTCGGGGGAAGCTGCAGGAAAAAGGAGCTGAGCTGGGAGGTCCGAGGGAATAAACTTTAATTATACATGCCAGTGTCAGGGATACAGAGCGGTGAACGGACGGAGTGATTGATTCGCCGTCAACAGGGAAGGAGGGGCGGAGGAGGAAGAGGAGGAGGAGGCGGAGGGGTGATGGAGGCATCGTGGCGGCGAGCAGCAGGCCCTTCATCACCTGAGAGGCAGCCAGCATTAAGGCAGCTGTCAGGGACTTTGATTTGAAGTGGGAATTACAACACACACACACACATGCTTGCATAACACACAGTCTCACACAATACCCCAGCTTGCATAATATACATGATACACTCTGCACACACACACACACACACACACACACACTGTGGATGTCCCTGCAGGCAGATGCAGTAGCAGCTCCTTGACGTGACACCACATGAATAATTTGTGAGCGGTAGTTCAGGCTGGAGGTGAAACAGAAACACACACACACACACACACACACACACACACACACAAGGCTGAAAAATCCCACGCTTCCCAAACACAACCTCATGTAATGCTGATGGCACCATAAAGAAGAAGAAGGAGGAAAAAAAAAAAAAGAGTGAGCACCTTCACCTGCGGGCTGAGGGAAAAACCCGAAACACTTCAAAACAAAGAAAAATGCAAACTGCTCACATCTGAACCCAGAGGCTGCAAAAAAAACAAAAAAGATAAAAGAGCAAAGCAGCTGAAAGGCGAGCGAGTGAGCGAGCTGTCATTGCCGGACGTTTGACGGCCCGTCCCTGATTGGATACACCTGCTGCAGGAGAAAAACATGCAGTGTTAACATATATCCCCTGATTTCATCACAGAGCTCAGCTGCTTCCACAACGATTCACTCAACGGTGGCGACAAAATATGAGCCGGGAGGATCAACTTTAATTCACTGTCACTGTTAAAAACTGCAAATTAGGTGGATTTTCAGAGCCCTACCTCAAAGAATCAACATCCAACTGGATCTCCACTTTAGCTTCCTGCCTGAAGAAGCAGTACGCGCATTAAATGAAAGCTTGTCATCTATCTAGTGCTGTATGAAGGCAGCCGTCAATGGATTTCCCGTGTTGATTGGATTTTAGTATTTTCATATGTGAGAGTGAGCATTTGAGTGGATTATGAACTTCACTTTCTAAGCTTTTAAAACAGACTTTAAACTCAGCAGAGTTGTTGACACTGGCTACAATGCAGACTGAAGCACCACCTGTATAGTGGAAGGAGCATGTACATTTATCACAGTGTCATCAGCATAGAAATGCATTTTTGCACGTTTTTTGCCAGATTATTTCTAGAAAGAAAATTAAACAAACGAGGCTTCAAAATGGACTCCCGGGGGACACCTTTTATTTACCTCAGCTTTGTGGCCATTTGCATGAACACATTAGGCACAATCTGCAAAATACCCAAACCAGTATCCCTTAGTTCGTTCAGCAGCAATCTGTGGTCCACTGAATCAAAAGCTTTAGAAAGATCCACAAAGAAGTCAGCACAGTGTTGTTTGGTGTCCAAGGTCCATTTAGTTTCACTTTGCAGCAATCAGATGTATTTTCTGAGCCCTGCTACACAAACCTCAGAGAAGCAGTGATGACAAGGATAATGAATCTCTAAAATTTGCATTTGAAAGACTGTAGCTAATCCTCAACTGACAATTGCATGAATACAGAGGTATTTATATGCAGAGAGAAGCAAATACTGCAGTACAGTATACTCTGTTGCACAACTTCTCCAAACAAAACACAGTTGAAATGTCTTTTAATTTTTCTATGTAGGCAGCATTTACCTGCTGTAGCTGCAGAGACGAGCCATTTTATCTACACTTTGATTTAAATTTTGTTGTCAAATATCATATTTCCTCAAATACAATACAGTATTCAATTAAAAGCCAGGTCTCTAAGCATGTTTGTGGTCATGGTGGATAAAAACAAATAAAGTCCTGACCCAGAATACAGGTAGGAGTCAGGAAGTGCACCTGAAAATATTTCACAATAAAAGCCTCGTTAAAAAATGAAGGGCTTGGGTCGTCTGAGATGCAAGTAGTGTTTTAGTAGATAGTTTAATTTATATTAACAGTATAACGCAGTATTGTTAAGGTTTTGATCCCAGTATATCTTTCTTTAGATCTATCAAAGCTGGTATAGTGTCTAAACCCAGGCCAAACCATTTTCACCATCACAGTTTATTGGTGACATATCCCCTGACATGGGTATGCTCCTATATAACAGAAGGCCTTGGTCGAAGGCCTTGCTGCAGGTAAAGTCAGAGATATTTATCATTTTGGAAACTTGAAAGAGAGGGGAAAATATAAGAAATTTGAATATCTTCTTATATTTTCAGCTCTCCTTTGCAACCACCCGACATCCTCCCTGTGCGGTTTCCTCTCACCTGGTTAAATAAACAGGATCACTCCCATCTCTCCTGCTGGAATCAAACATTGTCTTGCTCATTTTCCAAGATGCTTTCTACTAAACTACACTGAATGTGACTTTCAGAAAACAGACAGATTCGTCCTTTTTTTCATGTGAAGACAGAATAAATAAATTATTAAATTAATACATGAAATGCAGCAAGAAAAGCAGAGCAGTAAAATCAAAAGAGGGAATCACTTTCTTCCAAAGGCAATTTATGGAGCCCATCTCTTTTCTATGCAGAGCGCCCGACCCCAATATATAGACACCATACATTTTGTATGTATATATATATATTTATATATGAAAGTCTATCATTCCAAAGGCGCAATTCTGAATGTCTCCCGGGCTGCAACACCAGTGCCAGGTTCACAGTCTATCAATTCACATCAAAAGAGAGAACAATTTTACAAACAGAGACTTGTGCGTCCACATGTCCTTGAATAATAACAACATCAATATTCAATGTTTCCATTACTGCCTCCAGGCACAGTCTCACATGCAGCGTCGGCGTCAGCGTCCTGCGAGGATGAGAGAAAAGCTCTTCAAACCCCACGTTAAAGATAATTTCATGGGGGAAAAAAAGCTTGCATATGAATGTTTTCTTCACATTGCCAGCACAAGCTGCATATTTGATTCATAAATTCAAATGGAAAGAAACAAACAAAACCGAAGAGTTAGTTTCAGTGTAAAGGATCAATACTGGGTCGACTGTGAGACAGAGACAGAACAAACCAGGAGCGCTGTATCTTTAATGGTTGTCAGTTATTAAACAAATACCAACTGGTTTCATTTCAGGCTGAATCAAGGTTGCAGTGTTTATCATTGTGTCTTTTTCAAAGTCCTTGTTGAACTCACAGACTGTACATAGATGTAGCAAGTGTGGTGTCACCCATTGGTTTGTGGATTGTTTTGAAGCCAGGAGATTGGCATTTAAACATCACCATTTTGGTTGCTTGTAATAATAATGTTACGAACCAGGGAAGGTTTGAACATATTTATCAGTCACGAGGAAACACAGGTAAATTGAAACGTTCGGTTTATTATTCATTATCCTCAGGATCATTTCCCGTGCCCCCAAACAAAAGAAAAACAACGTAGCAAACTGAAGGTGGACCTGGCAAGCCGGCCAAACAAAACAAAAGGGTGCGGCACCGGGCCAACCCTGTACAGGGCCGTCGAAGCCGGCGCCGCCACCCGTCTAAAAAAACCTCTAACGGAACCAAAGAAAAGCGAAAACGGGACGGCCGGTCCCACCAGGTCAAGAAACGACCACTGGATCCAACAAACAAAAAGGAAAACTGGCTACCGAGCCGCCAGGCTCGGTACGGAGCACCTTACGGTGACAGCTGTCAGCTAGGATCAGCTGGCAGCAGGGAGCGCGCAGGGAACGAGGCGCGCCGCTGTCATCGGGGTGGAGCCAGGGGTTCGGTCGTCGGGCCAGAGCTGGAAAGAGAAAGAGAGCCACCCCCACAGGTTCCCAACCAGCCTATTTATAGGCTGAGCCTGCGCCCGAAGACGCCTTCAATTAACCAACAAAACCAATCGGTTCTCCCCAACCAAGGTAGACGTCGCCAGCACATAACACCCCCACCCAGAGTCACTAAATAAGTGTCGACGCGTAAGCGACAAATCCACCCATCTTATTTAGGACCATGCGACCCCTCTTTTTTTTTTTTCAAAGACGCGACAACGCGTCAGCAATTACATTATCCTTGCCACGAATGTGTCTAACAACGATGTTGAATTGCTGCAGGCGCAAAGCCCAATTCATGAGACGACGATTTTTATTGCGCATGCGCTCCAGGAAAACCAGTGGATTGTGGTCGGTGTATACCACCACGGGCACACCAGAGCCACCCACATACACTTCAAAGTGCTCCAAGGACATAACCAAAGCCAACGCCTCCTTTTCGATAGTGGAGTACCACCGCTGATGTTTGTCGAGCTTCTTCGAAAAGAACGAAACAGGATGCTCGACCCCGTCAGAACCCTCCTGAAAGAGCACGGCCCCCCACCCCCGAGTCGCATGCGTCCACCGCCAGCTTAAATGGTTTTTCAAAGCATGGCGCAGCGAGCACAGGAGCTGTGACCAGAAGCGTCTTGGTCTGAACAAAAGCAGATTGACAAGCTTCAGTCCAGTAGAAGTCGACCTTAGGACTAAGAAGGTCAGTCAAGGGAGCAGCTACCGCCGAAAAGTTCTTACAGAACCCCCTGTAATAACCGACCATAGCCAAATATCGGCGAAGCTCCGTACGGTTGGTGGGAGGCGGGACAGCTAAAATAGCCTCAACCTTCGACTGAACTGGACGCACCTGACCTCCGCCCACCTGTTTACCTAGGTAAGTCACAGTGGCTTTACCAAACTCACACTTTGACAGGTTCACTGTCAAATTGCTCTCCTGCAGACGCGCAAAGACCTGGCCTACATGTTCCAGATGTTCCGCCCAGGATGACGAACACACAACCAAGTCATCCAGGTAGGCTTCACAGAAAGGCAAACCAGACAACACAATATTCATTAACCGTTGAAATGTAGCTGGCGCGTTGCACATACCAAAAGCCATAACTTTGTACTGGAGAAAGTCGTCAGGTGTAACAAACGCCGATATCTCCTTGGCGCGCTCTGTTAACGGGACTTGCCAGTACCCTTTCAACAAGTCAAGTTTGGTAACATACTTAGCTGTGCCAACGTGATCTACACAGTCCTCCATCCTCGGCAACGGATAACAGTCTGGTCTGGTTACTGCATTTATTTTTCTGAAATCTGTGCAGAAACGGTCTTCTCCATTTGCTTTAATGGTCAGTAGACATGGAGAACTCCAAGCACTAGCACTGTTTTCTGCTATGTCGTGTCTCAACATGTATTCTACCTGTTTTTTTAAGCGACTGCGTTTGTCAGGATTGACTCTGTATGGATGTTGTTTTATAGGTCTGGCATCACCAACGTCAACATCATGACTGATTACATGCGTCTGACGTGGAACGTCACCAAACAGCGAACCATACGATGTAATCAACTTAACAAGGTCAGCCTGCTCCGACTCAGACAGATGGGAAACTAACGCCGGCAGATTCTGCAACGCCACTGAATTAGCAAACTTCCCTTGAGTCACTGCCACTGATAATCTGTCATCTTCCAGGGGTGCTGAACTGGAAGCCTCCGGTGTACCTGCAACCAAGCTGATATGCAGCGGGGAGGATTCAGCACCAGAGACAGTGGACAGCTCCTGAGGCACCACAACCGGATTTTCTATTGCCCCAGCCGACATATCACCTCGCTCACGATAAGGCTTCAACATGTTAATGTGGCACAGACGTGTTGCACGGCGACGGTCGGGAGTGGAGATTAAATAGTCCCTCTCACCCACTTTGTTCTTCACCACATAAGGGCCACTATACCGCGCCTGCAAACTGGAGCCAGGAACGGGCAATAAAACCAGCACTTTTTCGCCTGGCTTGAATTCTCTGATTTTTGTTTTCCTATCATACCAAGACTTCATCCTGGCCTGTGCGACTTCAAGATTATCCTTGGCAATTTCACATGCACGGCGCAGTTTCAGTCTAAAACGACTCACATAGTCCAGCAGATTCTGTTCCGTTTCCCCACACAACCACTGGTCTTTTAACAACTTCAGCGGGCCACGCACAGTGTGCGCGAAAACCAGCTCTGCAGGACTGAAACCGAGGGATTCCTGAACCACCTCCCGTATAGCAAACATCTGCCAGTAAACGCCCTCATCCCAGTCTTTTTCAAACTCAAGACAGTAAGTACGAAGCATGGTTTTAAGCGTCTGATGGAAGCGTTCTAGTGCGCCTTGACTCTCGGGGTGATACGCGCTAGAGTGACAGTGCCGTATGTTAAGGCGTTTCAAGACCTGGGCGAACACTTTTGACATAAAGTTCGAGCCCTGGTCAGTCTGCACTACCCGAGGCAATCCAAACAGCGAAAAGAACTTTGTCAGGGCCTGTACAACCACTGGAGTTGTGATTTTACGCACCGGGAAAACCTCCGGAAACCGCGTTGCTGCGCACATAACTGTTATGAGGAATTTATTTCCCGATTTTGTTCTAGGCAGTGGACCCACACAGTCAATTAAAACCCGATCAAAGGGTTCCGTAACAGTTGGTATGGGGTACAGAGGAGCTGGAGGAATGGTCTGGTTCGGTTTTCCAGAGACTTGGCACCAATGACAGGAATTACAATGACGCGTCACATCGCCTTTTAATCCTGGCCAGAAGAAATGACGCAGGATGCGGTCATATGTTTTTTTAATGCCAAGATGGCCAGCAAGTGGACTGTCATGAGCCAGTTTTACTATTTCAGCCCGGTAAGGAGTGGGAACAACAATTTGAGTCACAACACTCCATTCTTCAACGGGAGAAACATTCAGCGGCGTCCACTTACGCATTAACAACCCGTCTTTAAAAAAATAACCAGTGGACATTGTCTCACACACGTCACCAGTTACGGCATTTTCAACCAGATGTGCCAAACTTCTATCAGACTTTTGCTCAGCTATCAACTGCTGCCTGGACAGGGACAGACCACTCACATCAGGTACGTTCATCTCAAACCTCGAGTTGCTCTTTCCAGTTAGTGAGGGTTTACCACCACTCTCAGTATTGAACTCACACATGAAACTGTTGGTTAAATCAACATCATCCTTGTCTTGCTCTCTTTCACGCTTTGCAGCTGCACGTGTTACGGCACAAGACGTGAAAACGTGTGGAAATTCCTGAGCAAGCTCATCTGGACATTTACATGCCACAGGGACAGGTGTCACATCAGGTGTGACCAACACTCTGCCTCCTGCTAAATCATTTCCCATGATTAAAGAAACTCCAGCTATCGGGAAACCAGGACG
>OOFC01029371.1:0-17250 GCA_900323345.1 Pseudochromis fuscus | reverse complement strand
AACATCGACAGCATCAGACCATGAGTTCAGGTTTCTAATGATCTGTGGTCCAGACAGCTTTTCTTGTTCTTCTTCTTCTTCTGCTCCTTCTTCTTCTTCTTCTTCTCCTCCTTCTTCTTCTTCTGCTGCTCCTTCTGCTTCTTCTGTTTCTTCTTCTTCTGCTCCTTCTTCTGTTTCTTCTCCTCCTTCTTCTTCTTCTCTTCTTCTTCTGCTTCTTCTTCTTCTTCTTCTGCTCCTTCCTCTGCTCCTTCTTCTTCTTCTTCTTCTTCTGCTCCTTCTTCTGCTCCTTCTTCTTCTTCTTCTTCTTCTTCTTCTTCTTCTTCTTCTTCTTCTGCTCCTTCTTCTTCTCCTTTTTCCTTGACCTTCTTTTACACCTTCTTCTTCAACTCCTCCCAATCGCTCTTCTTCTTCTGTTCCTCCCTCTTTACCTCTTACTCCTCCTGTTCTTTTTCTTCTTCTTCTCCCTTTCCTTCTTCTTCTTCAGTATCCATCTCTTTGCTGCAGTTCCTCCATAAAGCCGGTCTCACAGATTCTGCTCCCGTCATGTGTCTGCTGCTGTTTGAACTTTGAGAAGCTTTAATCCGAGCTCCTGTGAAATGTTGATTTCTGAGAGTGTGTTGAACTTCTCCTCTGCAGAGGGAGCTCTGTGTTTCCAGACACTTTCATCAAAGACACTTTTAAAGCTCTTGAAGTTTTCTGGACTCACTGACCTTCATCTGAAAAGGATTAAGCAGTAGTTCAACAGGCCTGTTTTGCTATCAACCTACACTACCTTCACTTTTGCAAAGACCCACCTGTTTATTTAGAAATCCTCCCTGGTGATGACCTCATGACACTCGCTACACTTTAATGCTTACAGTGTATTTGTATTTGTGACTGGTGCTGTAAAGCCTCCTCTCGTCCCACAGCTCCTGGAGGTCTGCAGGGTCCCGGTGGAGCCAGCATCCTCAGCCCGTCACAAGGCGTCTCCGGCTCCGTTGTGGTAAATGGCGTCCAGACGGCCGCGCACCAAAACGGCGTCTCAGCCAACGGGGAGTTCGAGGAGATCATCCAGCTGAACAACGGCGGCAGCGGCGCCGGTCAGCAGCAGCAGAGCGGGATGGTGGGCGAGCCGATCCTGGCCTTCGAGGGAGGAGAGCCGTTCCTGATGAAAACGGGCCCCATGAAGCCTCAGCATGTCGCAGGTACAGAAACACAACTGTGGCGTGAGGGCAGAGCCTCATTTTTAATCTCAAGGCTTCAGATTTCAAACATGTCAGTGACAAGGTGGAGGTTAGATGCAAACACATTAGGATCAATAAACATGTTTCTGTGATGTGGAAACACAAATCCATCCAGTTTTTGATCTTATATAAGTTTCAGAATCAGAATATTTGTTGATCCTCAGGGAAACTGGGTCAGTTACAGTCGCCCACAAAGCAGACAGTGGATAAAAAGTAAGATGTAATTAGTTCAATATACAAATACATGTACATAAACAGCACATCATTGTACCATTTTATTATGTTATCGCACAAGTAGAAGCTTTTCTTTTTGGAAGTTTAGAAGAAAACGATGATAAATAAATTTTTAGGTTTTGTCAAGGATACAAATGAGTGACAGTTTTTTATTTCACATATCTGTCAGTGAATTTTAAATTATTTCGCCTCAAAGTCACTTCAGATTATTTTTTTAAGTAATCTTAATGAGTAAATGAACCAAAGTGTCAGACACAACTTTTTCTGACTAACTTCTCATGTAAACATGACCAGAACTTTTAAAGTAGCAGAAAAATGTTTATTCAATTTATTCAAACATTTCTTTCTTGTTTTCATAGTCATAGATTTTTTTTCTTGAAATATGCTTTTAAAAAAAATTGAGGGGTGTTATTAAAGAAAGTTATTTTTTTTAAATTAATTGCATATTAGTGCCACAGCAGAAAAAGAAAAACAGATCAGTACAAATTTATCATCAAAATGAGATTTATTTATGCGTTTGTGACACACAAACCTTTGACAAAGTAACAATACTAACACTGTATTTTTATAGTGTGATGTGTTATTTTATTTTATAGTGTTATTTTTCTTTCTTTATTTTGACACTAATAGACTTCCATACACAACAACAGCAGCATTTACAACCTTTCTATTTTTAATAATACTGAGAGCTGAGTTTGTTTAGACTTAAGTTTTGGTTCCTGAGCAACTTGTTTCTCTTGTAAATAAACTTTAAAGTCGTTTCTGTTGTGATTAATAATTCAAATGTTGGTTAATTTGCGGCTAAAATATGATGAAGTTGTGTGGTTTTTAACTCTGTCTGGATGTCTGTTGGGATTTTAGGAATATCTCCATGTTTTGATTTGTATATTTTATTCATATCAACAGCAGATTATAGAAAGACTCATTTTTAGCAGATCTTTATTAGACATCTTTCAGGCCCTTAGTTGTGTTGCTCATTAAAGTCATGTCCCTGTTTACGTCCCTGTCCTCAGAGGTCCTGTGAGACGCCCACACATCCACGGAGACGCGCCTCATGTCTCCGCTTGAGCTACGAGATTCATGCCACACCACAGCGGCTTAAAAAAAAAAAAAACAGTGTGCCAAACAACCAAGTGTTCAACTGAAGCCACATCGACAGTATCCACAATGAGGAAGAGGAGGAGGAGGATGAAGAGGAGGAGAAATCTGCCTGGAAACTCATCTGAAATGTAAAAAAAAGAAAAAAAAAGAAAAGAAAACTTATATATAAAAAAAATAAATAAATAAATGCAAGTATTCTCTGTCTTCACCGTGTCCTGGTGCAGCCTCTGTTATTAAAATGTCACATGCAGATTTTCTGGTGCACCTTAAAGATGACTGACTGTGTAACAGATTTTAGAAAATACAGTATAAAACCCTGGAGATACGTTATAATATTTGACAATGGTTGTTATTATTACCGTCGCTATGATTATTGTTATTGTTATCTTAAGTTGGACAATGTGTGTGTGCGTGTGCGTGTGTGTGTTTGCTGTTTTCTGTCTTGAATTATTGAGTTATTTAACATGGACTGGCCTCAGACAGTGTATGTAAATGTATAATGAGCCCGGCTGCCTCGGCCTCCTGTTACAGGGGATCTGTGAAATAAAGCTTTATGAAAGGGACTCGGCTGTTTGTCGCCGTCTGTGATCAGATTATTTTACTGTTGAACAACATTTTTTACATTTATCTGACACTTAAGATACTTTACAAATTAAAAGTTTTACACACAAAACATAGGAAGAGCTCATAAAATCTTTTTTTCTCTAAATTAAACTGTTTGAAATATAGTTTTTCCATTGAAACATCTGAAAATGTCACAGTTTCACCTTCTCAAACATAAAGATTTCAATTATTTGGAATTATTTTTAAATGATTTTGAAGTTGTTTGGACAAAAAAACACTCTAAAGGTCTCACTTTGGACTTTAATTTACTAAATGAACTGGCATCTTTTTCATTTCTGTTCCACCTTCTCAAACACTCTAGATATATTTTCTCAATAACTCTTTTTATTTGTTACATTTGTACTTTTTTATTAACTTAGACATCAACTAAAAGATCTCCTATCAGCTGGTGTACCTGCTGTAAACTTCACTAGGAATGTGTAGTTAAAAAGTTCTTGTTTTAAGTCATAAAGCCCCTACACTGATTTAGTATTGTCACACAGTATTTGCACATTACCAGAGTATTTGTAGGCTACTTGATGTTATATCTACTCTTCAATAACTCATAGAGATTGTTTTGCTTTTTACTTTACTTCATTTATTTGACAGCTAAAATAGTGAGTCATCAAGTTGTATAGAGACTTAACAGTAAGGTTCATTAATGCTTCACATTACTGTTGGTTTAATTTTATGGTGAATCAGTGGAAAATTAGTATACATGAAAGTGGTGTTACAATCACTGTGTGTGTGTGTGTGTGTGTGTGTGTGTGTGTGTGTGTGTGTGTGTGTGTGTGTGTGTGTGAGAGACTCATGTTAATAATATACATCTTGTATCCACTTTTTAAATGAAAATCACTATAGATCTGTAGTTGCTTGAAGGTGTTTATAACCTGGTAGTTACACTTTATGTTTCACTCCAGCAGGAGGCAGCACTGAGCCTACAGCCTAACTTCATCTTTTCCATATAGAAATTATCACACAGAATAAATATAAACTTCACAGCCACTGATACAACTGACAAACCTGAGAGATCCAAGGTTTATTTTCACATTTTCTGTGTTCCTCTGAGAGTCCACTACAGAGAGCTCAACACTACAAGTCGACAAAACAAGCAAATGAGGAACATCAAAACTTTTTGTTGTGATTTTCTTTGTTGGTTGTTTCCTTAATTTATTGAGCAGAATTTCCTCAAACATACACTGTACTTTTTAAACCTAAGGTGAGCAGGAAAAAGAGGGAGAGTGTGGCTGTAAGAAATGTAACATGTAAGAAGGAAATGCTTCTCATTTTGCATCAGTATCTTGTAGGAAAATCACAAAATACAAAATATGTGAGGTTCATTTAATTATGTAGGTTGGGGTGCAAGGAGTGAATTCATCCATTGCAGAACTGTACTCATAAGTAATATTATTTTTACACAACTGAAATAACTTGAAATAAGTTTAATCTAAAATCGTACATTTTTATAGACAGTTAATTTTCTCTATTTCTGATCAAATATTGAATTAATGTTGAATATTGAAGTCCTGCATTATAATTGTGGATATTTTGAGTTTAAGTGTTTGTCATTTGATTTAACCCCTGATAAGATGAGTGTCTTTGGGAAACTGGATTTCATGCATTACAGCAAAGAGACTGAGAGTTTTCAGTGTCCACCTGTGTTGGTCTGGTTGTGGCTTCAGAGATCTGACCACAGACGTCTCTCAGGTTCAGACCAGACCACCGATCAGAGCCGTGCTGGTGAGATTTTCTGTGACAATCAAACATTAAAACCCTGGTGGTCAGGTGAAGTTGGCCTCGGACAGAGCCCTCACTGCTGCGGTGGTCGGTCAGGTTCGGTCACGGTGCATCTGTCACCGGGTCGACAGTGGATCAGGCGTCCGGCTGAATACACCGGACCTTGTTTCAGAGAGACCCGGCTGCCATCTGCACAGGGATGTGATTGTGGACAGAGAGCCGGAGGGGAGGACGGGCTGTCTGTGTCTGTTTGCTTTGGTCTGCTGCTGCTGCTGGTTTTATAATTAGAAAGCTTAGTCACCAGACAACACAGCTGCATACAAAGAGCCCAGAGTAACCAGGCCACGTCCACTCTGCTCTGTCCTGTTGTCTCATCGCTGGATGTTTACACCACAACCATGCTCAGGTCTTCATCTATCAGCTGGTTGCTCCTCCTCTTTGGTCACATGATGCATCCTGCAGGTCAAAGCTTTAATACGAACTTTGGTTTTCATGTGTTCATGGTTCCCTAGATGATGTACCCTGAAGATTGTCTGGATCTCTGGACATTTCTTCTGTCTGATAAAACTGCTCTGGACAGACTTCAAATAGTGGATGAAAACATTTTTATTAAACCTTTCACCTCATGTGGTTGATGAACATATTCTACATAAGTTTTTAGTAAATTAGTACGACATGTGGTGTTACTGGGTTGATCCACTCCAGATCCCTGATATGGGGGTCAGGCTGAGGTAGTTATTATTATAATTAGTAGTATATATATATATTTAATTCTTTATTTCGAGCATGTAAACAGTCAGAGAAAGAAAAAAGCAACAAAACTCAAAAGTAAAACAATACAATTAGCAACAAGAGAAAACACACAAAAATGAAATAAAAAAAATTAAAAACACAGAAAATTGCAACATTGTATAGGCAGCAGTAGTTTCATTTATACAGTATTGTTACATTACTGCTCATAACAAAACCACCAAACACATTTTTCTGTACCATACTTTGCAAAAATCAAGTCTTTATATTTCTTTTTAAAATGGATTTTGTTTATTTGTTTAAATTTCAAACAGTAACTTTTCACATGGTTCAAGCTCGAGCAATCTTTAGATTTTGTTAATAATAATAATAATAATAATAATAATAACTTTATTTATAAAGTGCTTTTAAAAACAAGATATTACAAAGTGCTTAACAAAAAATCGGCAGGAAAACAGTAAGCAAAGCAACAACAACAACAACAACAACAAAAAAGCAACAAAAAGCAACAAAGAGGCAAAACAACAAAGCTCAAACAAAGACGAAGATTAAACATAAGATAAGAAGACAAGAAACTTTTTTCTCAGGTTGGAACCATGCACTCTTTCACCAAACATTGTTATTGTTGTGACCTGGAAGTTGTTCTTTGGTTTGAATATTACTCGAGCAGATTTGAAATGAACTGACTGTATGGAAAACTCCCATCCATTTTCTATACCTGCTTATTCCACACTTGGGTCGCAGGGGTCTGCTGGAGCCTATCCCAGCTGTCATCAGGCAGGAGGCGGGGTACACCCTGGACAGGGTGCCAGCCTATCACAGGACTAACATATAGACAGACAACCATTCACACTCACACTCTCACCTACGGTCAATTTAGTTTGATCAATTCACCTTACAAGCATGTCTTTGGATTGTGGGAGGAAGCCAGAGTACCCGGAGAAAACCCACCATGCACAGGGAGAACATGCAAACTCTACACAGAAAGGCCCGAGCCAAGATTCGAACCCAGAACCTTCTTGCTGTGAGGCACAAGTGCTAACCACTGCACCACCCCGCCCCTTATAAAACTTATATTTTCCAAATTTTAAAAAAGGTTAGAAATTGGCACAGTTACTAATGATGCTCCTGTTAGAGCTGCTCAAGCATAAAGACTCTGCTGCAGAAATAAAGCTAGTGGCCAGTCTAATATGTTGTTGATAAAAAGCCAAGAAATTATGCAAATATGCACATTGATATTCAAAGCAGTTAAAAATATTGCAGCCCCTGGAGTAAGAGGAGGAGGTTTGATTTAGTGTGAAACTATCAAAGTCTGCAGCTGAGCATCTAGAACCAGAGGAGAACTGTCAACTCAGCAGTTTAGCTTCTTTCAGCTTGTTTTTGGTTCAATGAGCTGCATCTTCACTGTTTTGACCAGTTTTCTAACATTTAGGATGGAGGTCTCAGGGTGATCTGTAGATAATGAATGTATTGTATCACCCAGCTTCTCCTGCAGATCAATAAAACATGACATGAACCAAGACATCAGATAAATGCAGCAGCTTTTGGAGCCAAGTCATTCAAATAGAGGATGTTACTCGTAGAATATTGCAAAACTGTTTCTTCTGCATGTTCCTGGAAAGCTCAGTTTTTGCATAACCTCTTCACAGCTGTGGTTTTATTTTCTTTCAGCTCACTATCTCTGCTCCCACACTGATGCACGTGTTTACTGCACAAACAAACAATCAGAAACCTGTCGACTCCTCTGAGCACGACGACCACCGGCTGCTCCGACGAGATGCAGGGTCTAAAAACACATCACGCCGTGTGGTGCGGCCTGGCCCTCACACCACACATGTAGTGAGATCACCGTCATGTTATAAACGATGCTCCAACACTTGATCCATCTGTGTACTCAACAGACGTCTACATTTACATTTTCCAGTGGGAGCTGTGGGATGTGTGGGAGCAGACATCGCAAGCTCAAGACGACATTATTCAAAGAAAGGCTTCATGTGGAGGGAACTATTTATAATTCAGATGTGATTTCACCAAGTGGTTGACAGACAGAGGGTCGGAGGAGGAGGAGGAGGAGGAGGCCGTGCATGTTCTCACCACCTTCACTCAGGTTTCTCCTCCAGAGGAAGAAGCAAAGACGTCTTCTGTGTCCGAGGCACTGTCCACGAGGTGAGTCTATTCCCTTGATGTTTTTGACACAGTTTGAAGGTCTTGGAAATGTATTTTTAGCACCCTGTTGTGTTTTAATGTCCCTCTGAGGAAGGCAGGTATGTATTTAGTTTATTTATTCAATGCTGCTCCAACCATGGTCGAGGTAAAATCAAATAATCCAAGAGGAAACTTAACATCCTAAATTATTAACTTGATGCAGTTAAAGTTGTGTTTTTTCTTGTTCGTTCTATTTTGAATGATGACACATGCTCCACACGTCTCTAAACCGTCCCTTTAATCCCACTGACTTTATTAGTGAGTCTCATGAGCTCACTGGTTAAAGTTGTCCTCTGTCCCTCGGACTGAGAATCTCTGGCGAGGACGTAAACAGCTCGTAGCAGCAGAGTCCCTGAGTGGTCCCACGCTGTGGCCGAAGACAGAGATTTATCAGGGTTAATTTTAACCTCGGTGAGTCCGAGTGGGCGACACCTGTCCAGCAGGAGTGACTGTGACCTGCTCGCATGTCTCTGTCGAAGGTCAACGAGGGGGGAATTGATCACAGCGTGCCAGAGTGAGCTGTGAAAATTTAAAGCAGGCTGGGTTTGAGGCTCGGCTGCGTCTCCTCTCGGATCACAACAAGATCAATCACTGGTTGTCAGTGATGGACAACTAGGAATATGTATGTGCTCTGTACACCAGGTGGTACATGGAAATATTGATCAGCAGCTCGGCTTTTTTGGAAAAACATAAATAGAATGTCATTAAACATCCACTTAAATCTCTTAAAGGAGTTGTAAATGTAACACTGAACTGTCCATAATGAAGAAATTACAACTTTCAAAGATGGATATTTTAGAGTTTGTGTCATAATCTATGTTTCAAACTGTATTTTGATCATGTATTTTTTATTCCTTTGAGGCCACATGTTGCACGGGTAGAAGAAAAGTTTCAGATAATGGGTCGTCAGCACTATTTCTTATTTACTGTTGTCTTAATTTAAACAAATTAAAATATAACTTTGGAAACTGCTCAAATCTTTTATGGGTCTTTTAAAACTATTGCAGTGAGTGTGACGTGCACATCATTTTAAATGAAATCGAATTAATAGATTGTTTGTAATGTATCTGTTGTTTATTTACTACTGACTCTCATATCTCCAACAGAAGCACAGCTGCAAACAGGACAGGATATGACTTCACTAACAGAGTGTATTTGTGGTCAGACTGGTGGCCCCTGTGTGGCTGGGAGGCATTAAGGTGGCTTAATCTGATAAAAATAGTCCTACCAACTGACACTGAGTGAAAGTTCTGCTTTTTACTTGAACATTTTAAATAGAAAGAAGTTATGAAACATACACACTAAAAAATGGGGAGGTTGGTTTTACACAGACCTGAGTTAATAACTTGTGTAACTAACCACAAGTTGGGTTGATTTAACCTAGATAGATGGGCTATTTTTTTAATCTATTATTCATTCAATTTAACTGACATTTTATAGTTTATGCCTGACATGTTGTGGTTTTCATGCAACATTTTGTAGTTTTTATGCAATATGTATTAGTTTTTACTCAATATTTTGTAGTTTTTACTCAACTTTTTGAAGTTTTTACCTGATATTTTATGATTTTTACCCCAAAACTGCCAATGTTGTTTGGGTTAAATTAACCCAGCATGTGGTATTGACCCAGATGTGCGGTTTCAGGGGTATTACTTTAATGTTTAATGCTTTTAAACAATAAAGACTGGTCAGTTTTTGTCCATTATCACAGAAAACTGACAGTAACCTGCTACATGTGAGAGGTATGTTGGTGAAGAGAAAGTTCATAAAATGTAAAATAACACAGACACAGACTTGTAAACACGGCCCTCCCCCCTTCTGCAGACAGAAAAGGCTCCCAGACTGACAGACACAAATGATGACAAATGTCAAGTTTTGTGCTTTTTTGTGTTTATTCTTCATCTTTTATTTTTTAATTTGCATCAAACCAAACAGTTTGTTTGGTTTGTTTCTCTGTGTAGTTGTTATGAGTCCTATTAGGGTAACATTGTATGTCTTTGCAGTTGATTTGCATCTCTTTTGTGTTTGTTGGCCTGTGTGTGTGGTCACATTGCAGCTCTTTGTGTGGCTAGAATTTGTTGTTGTTTGTGTCTCTTGGCCACAGCATAATGATATCATGTTGTGTTAGTTTTACATTCCGACCTACATACTGTTATTGTCACTGCGATAATGCACTACTTACATTTCATATTCACTTCAGATTGGCTGTTCTTATTTTATTTTTCCTTTTTTAACCTCCTTTTGGGAGATTGTCTCTTTGGATGACTTTTATGCATCCTTCTTATTACTTTGTGTCTTTTTGTTTAGTGTCCATTTCTTGCTGTTGCGTGTGTCTGGACATTTGGAGTTTCTGTAGTTGGTTGCCTGTTTACAGTGGGTTTGTGTCTCTTTGTAATCACTCTGCAGCTGTGAGAAGTTGTTTCTGTCTCTCTTTATGATTATTTTTAAAACATTTTGCACCTCTATTTAACCAGGTATCCTACGAGAAACATTAACAACAGACATATTTGCTCTATGTGTTTGTATCCTTCAGCTCAACGCCCTCAGTGACGGACTAAACTGGGGACATTCTTTAACTCTTTCCTCCAGGTTTCTCGCTGGCTACACTTAGTCGCGCAAAGTCTCGCGTGATTTGGACGTAAGGCTAGCGTTTGTTAGCTTGAGCTCGAGCGTTAACCGTGAAATCTCGGTGCCTTCTATCGCGCACATTTAGCACAACTGACACGCGCACAGAGGCAACCCCCGAGGTTAAAATGTAATGGAGTACGACACAGAAACCCGAACGCTTGGCCTCTTGTAAAAGGCGCAGTGCTTCTTTTTTTCCTCCCTGTTCGCCAACTTGGTATCAGAGCGGCTCGCTGCTAACAAGCTAGGTGGCTACGCTCGCGCGGTGCGGTAAAACCAGGAAGGAGGGACCCGAACGACCAGGCAGCTTGGCCTCAGAGGTTCTACTACTTTAGAGTTATTCTTCACCGTAAACCACCTCGTCCACTCTTGAGTGAAAAGGTAACTCACATTGTGTAATTTTTGTAATAGGTAGTTATAGTTAGCACCTCGCGCGCTAATGATCGTTGACGTCGCTGCCTGCACGAGCGTTATCAATAGCTGTAGTCAGTTTAATAGGACTTCAGTATCGTGCTGCACATTGAGGAATACTAACGACCAACTCTATTTATATTTGATATTGTTTTATAAGCAGCTGTATCTGTTTCTTTATTATTTGTGTGTAACTCAGTGACACCTGTTCTGCGAACCTCAGACTCTGTTTGCACAAACATAGCCATAGATGGTGATGATTAACGAAAGGAGCTAATTAGCAACGGAAAACAACGTGGGTGTTTAACTCAATTTGCCTCGTGTTTGACGAATGTACCTTTTTAATTTGAACGTATATGTCGGTGTATTTGTTCAGATAGATTTGAAACTAAAAACTTTAATGAGTGTCTGCAACATTGTTATATTAAGCAGGTATGGGGTAATGTATGGATAAATATTTTAAGATGCTCTCAACATAGATCAGTGCTGAAATACTTTAAATAGAAATAGTAAAGAGAGGGCAGTAAGTCCTGGAAAGCTAAGTCTCTAATGTACTTTTAAAAGGCCTAAAAAGTACTTTGTGTTATTCTTTTAGTCCAGAGGTCAACTGTATTATTTGTTCTTATGTATACTGATAGTCTTTACATTTTGTGGCTAGAAGTGTTGTATATTTGCTTGAAAAAACACTTATACTGTAAATCACCGGCCAAAATTATTACTATTTACTTTTATTTTGACAAATGACAAGTTAGTGTGTCCAATTGTTCATTTTTCTGCTGCCTACCTGCCTCCCAGTTGCATTTATTACATCAATATTAGCAACTGTTGGTATATACAGCTGTATATGTGAAATAATAACAAATAATTGCATTTTTTTGAAATTTGTATTGATTTATTATCATTCTGATGGTGAAACAAGTATTGAAATATATTCACTTTGGTACTAAATAGCTTTTGAACCTGAACCCTGGAGTAATACAACAAAACTTCCAGATGATATTAACTAAACTTTAGGTGACAACACCATAATAAGAACCCTCCGGAGACAGGTTTCAAGACTTAATTTCCCTCCACGGTGACAGCGTGTCTGTCTTTAACCAGACAGTGAATACACTTTGGTTAACATCACACTCGCACAACCTGCCCTGCTGCTCTTCAGAGTAAACCAAAACCAGCTTTGCATTATTCACGACATCAGAGTACACATTGTGTGATAACGATTGTGGCAAGAGGAGCCCGTCAGTGTATGTGAGAGTTTGTAGTGTGAGATGTTTACAGAGTGGCAGAGATGGTGTGTAGCGATGAAATGGAAAAAACTGAAATATTTCATGCTCAGTTTTGCTTCCCTTTTTTGTCTCAAGGGCGAAGGGAGAGCTGTGGTCGTAGATAATGTGGTGAAAGTCGACTCGCTGATGCACCTCCCTGGAATTATTATTCAGGGCATACATAAAAGTCCTCGAGGCCTTATTCCAGAGCAGAAGAGAAAAAGGGATGATGCTGCAGTGAATACAAACTCTTAAAAGACCTAAGTGTTAAACATTAAGCTTTTTATAAAGTGTGTGTGTTATGGACTACTGTGTTATCTGCTGCTAACTCACCCTGTAAAACCCTTCTTTATAACTTATCATTGGCTCTTTACACATCTATTAAACAGAGAAGACCTTGGCACGCATACTGCTTTTCTTTAACCAGGATTTTTGAAGGTTTGAGCTATGGTGAAAGAGCAGTTGGGGGTCTTTTGTCCCTCCGATTTACTTAGGTGGTCAGAAAAACACTTAGGTGGCCAGCTTCAGATTAGGACAGGCTTGTATGAACAACCATTGTTTGGCCCATAGCAACTGTAGCCCATCCAAACATGAAGGAAAACAAGCACTGCACAACCTTCGATGAAAAGCACCTATTGTGGGTCTTAGTAGGGTCTCCTAAATAAAATGCAAATTCTTCAACCTGACTTCACTGTAGAGACAGCAGACTGACGTCACTGTCACCCGGGACGCTGCCTTTTCAACATCCTGGTGCGTCCCCGCTGGAGTAAAAAGCCTTCTCCTCGCCTTACTGCACTAAAGCAACACCATCCGCTTCAGGGCTGCTGCTTTTTAAGAGACCGAAGCGTCTCCATTTTGAAGAGGAAATAACTAAAAGCATCTCTGAAAAGAGCAGCAGAAGAGACAAAAAAACTGCTAAATTTAGGTGGGTAAAAATGTGAAGCGAAAGGTTGGATTTACATTTTCCATTTGGCTGAAAGCAGTGAGGAGATAAGGAATAATCTCTTTTTCTTGTCCTGCAGCGGGGAGATAAAATACCAGTGGCTTCTTTAATCTTTCACGGATTCTTTTCGAGCAGCATTGATTGATTTGTTAGTTTGGGAGGAAGGTTAGTTTACCTCTGTTTGTTTGCTTTACTGTTGCAAAAGTTGTTAGGTAAATAGTTGTTCAGCGAGAGACCAACTGAAAAACATGGAATACAGTCACTTCATTTTTGCTGGATAATTGTATGTTTATCTGCTCTTAAAACAGCATCTCAAATCTTTTTTATTTATTTGAAAGAAAGAGAATTAAGACAGTCTTGAGAAGGAGCACTAATTTTAGTTTCCCGATTTACAAATCCTTTCTACAGTATTAAATTTAACATCTAAAAAAAGTTTCTTTCCTGCTGTATTTTACTTAATATCCATTCAATAGCCCAGAAGTCAAACATATGACATGTGCTATCATATCTGTCAACAATCTTTACATTTTGTAGCTTATTTGAACAATGAACCAGTTATTAAATCATCAAAGTTATTGCCAGTAAACAGCTGGAAATGAAATATAGTAACAAATAACTACCGTATTTTCCGGAGTATAAGCCGCTACTTTTTTCCGACGCTTTGAACTTAAACACCGTTGTGGCTCGTGTATTGGTGGCACGAAGCTCGTTGGCTTTTTACAAGCTAGCAAGCTCCGTGCCGCCGATACATTTAGCCTCGTCACAGAGTGGACCACATGAAACTGTTCGAATAAATTCAATATTGGCTTATAGACAGGTGCGCTCAATAGTCCGGAAAATACGGTAACTTTTGGGTGTTGAATCAGGTATCAAATTGAATTCAGGTAACTTGATAAACCGATTACACCATGATGTTGCCCTATTTAAGGCCTCCTCAGTGTCCCTTCAGAAACTGTGTAATACAGTTTCACACAGAGCCGACGCTGTAGCTCTGATTTGTTTGATAAGTGTTTGTCTCAGCTGGAAGGTCATGTCTCTGTAAGGCTGCGCTGTTCGGAGCGTCTGATGTTGAGCCAGCGTTCACTCCTCCTCAGCAACAGCCCGAACATCTTGTGTGCACAGAAGCTGCGCTCCTCCTGTCTCACATTGCCGCCGGCTCATGTGCACATGTTTACATGCTGTTGCAGCTGTCTGCCACAGCCTTTTAATCCGGCCTGTTGGCTTCTGTTTGTTATCACTGCATCAGGTTTGATTTATTTTCCTCTGACAGTTCAAGGTCAGGTGGGGCCGTAGGGTCTCGATGACGGGCCGGTGAGGTGTCGTGTACGCTGACCAGTCACAGGCTGTCAGCAGGTCGGGAAGTGGCGCCGTGCACACTGCTGATTAATGTGGGGGAGATTTGTTGTAACCTTTGGTACCTGCTCTGCTGAAGTCTGTGTTCCAACATCAGCATTAACATCTTATTTCTTGTTATATTTATCAGGAGAGGAACGCTGATTCTGGCCTGAGTGCAAAGATGTCGAAGGCTCCAGATTCTCCAGCTCGGTCCCGCTCCAGATCAAGGTCCAGGTCCAGGTCCTACTCCAGATCCCGCTCCAGAAGCCACTCCCGCTCACGATCCAGAAAACGTCGCTACAGGTAGATAATTTTACTTTGTCTGATGTTGCACAGAAGCTCCTTTTGCATCTGTGCTGAGTACAAGGAGGAGAGAGAAATATCCGTGTCTGCATGTGTTTAGATATTGGTGCTGAAATGACTCAGAGTGTATGAGATCTTGAAGAGATACATACGTTAGCTGTTAGCTACAGGCAAAATATTGCAGTCATAGAGGTTGTTTGTTTTCAGGGGGTTTTACAAGAGGAGGTTTCTGCTCAGGAAAAACTAATGTGAGCTCTTGTGTTCCCTTAGCACAAAGCAGCAAGGAAATGGCCGACTCATGTTTCAGTCTGTTTGTTCATCATGCCACCATGGCTCTTCAACAATGAAACACTCCTTTTGAAGAGCTGTTTCTGTAAAGATCCATTTTTAAACTTATTGCAGAGTTTTTTGTGTGATATTTATTTTAGTAAAATTAAAAATTAACTGGATGTTTGTTGTTTATTTTGAGTCATTCTCGTGCGTGGGAGTAAACCATTTGCATCCTCTCATCTTTACTCTTATTTACATTATGTTGTGTTCAATGATCTGATAAGGTGAACAGCTTTCCACGCTGTTAGCTTTACTATAATCAGTCCGTGTTTGAAGCTCTTTTACAGACCACAGGTTGTTGACTGATGCCTTTTTTCCCTCCATTGCTACACTTGCATGTCAATGATTTTTTTAAAGCCGGAAATAGAAGTTGAGCGCTGCTACTCTTGGCCTCCCTGTGACTCCCTCCCCCTTTTTACTGCCTCCTCCTCCTCCTCCTCCTCCCTCTGTGGATTAGAGCAGATTGTGTCCTGGATCTACCCCCTTTTCCACCACATACATTAAGGCAGCACAGCTTGTCCTGCTTCTGTTGTATGTGATGCAGCTCAGTCCACGACTGCTCTGCTCTGATGAAAAGCTGCAGCGGGTAAGCAGAGAGAGACCAGCTCCTTTAATGCATTCGCCATGTCTCTGCAGACTTTTTGTGCAGTTAAGGTTTCTAATGTCTTCTGGATTTTTTTAGTTTATTTACATACTTTGCATTTCTCTGGAATATGAAATGACATAAGTTGTTTTGTTTTTATTGGAGCAGCTCACTGAATGAATGTGTTGTATTTGTGACAGTCTGGTGAACTGTGTAGATACTTTGCACACACCCAGACAGTAATAGGTCTCTCTGTCTCTCTCTGTTATCAGGGATGACCAAAATGTGGTCTCTGGACCCCTGTGGGTCCACGACAAAGTGAGGAATGTTTTTTGGCTGGTATTTCACTCTCACTCTCAAAGGTCACCACAGTAAAATACCTGAATGTGTTGTGTTTGTAGGCTCCATCTGCTGGTCAGATAACTGATGATCACTGCAGTGTTTGCAATGCAGGAAAACATATAATTACTTTGAATAATATATTTATTTTATTTCAGGATTCGATTAAATGTTTTGGCTGTAACGTGTGAGAAAATAATGAAAAAATATGTGTTGCATTGAAGTTTTTAATTTGTCCAAACAACAGCTTCAAACCAAATATATTGAATTTACTCTTATTGAAGAGAGAGAAAGAAAACTAGAAAGTGTTGTATTGTGAATGTTTGTTAAAGATCAGGAACTGCTGGTTGACTGTTGGTGTTGTAGGTTTTTTACCTGCTAATAACTGAATTAAGTAAATGCTTTCACCTCAAGTATAAAAGGAAACCTAAGAAACTGTAAATGAAATGAAGTGACTCCAGTGGGAGGTAAATCCTGGGAGCTGCTCAGAGTCACGTGGATGTTTGAGTAGAAACACTTTTCAGTCATTGTTGTGCAGCTAAGACAGAGTTTTTGTATTTATTTATTTTTATTGCTATTGGAGTATTAGAACTTCAGTGTAAATATTGTCTGCATTTTGGATTTGGTTGTAGGTTGATGGTAAGAAGTCGAGCTTGAAGGTTCATTCTTAACCTCAGAGACACACAGTCAGACTTGTTGTTTCAGTGGCTTTAAACCAAATCTTGTGCAGTAGCTTGGGTTTTATGCAGCAGGTTTTACTGTTATAATTTTCTTTGTATTTGTTTTTCCTGGTGCTCGCTCAGTTTTCCGTCCACAGCTCTTGTCTCTGACCGAGTGTTTCTGACAAGAGAAGTGGGTTTGTTGCAGAAACGTCTTGTTCTCAACTTGTCAGGTTGAACATTGTGAACAGCTGCACCACAGGCAGCACCACGTCCTCTAACTCTTCTTCTTGTTTTTCTCTCTTGTTCAGTTCTAGATCTCGTTCCCGCTCTCGTTCACACTCTCCGTCCTACAGAAACTACCCCTCTCGGGACTATCAGAACAACAGAGGTGGGTTCAGAGGCTACAACCGAGGCTACCGGAGGCCGTATCACTACCGGGGCAGAAACCGAGGCTACTACCCCCGTGGTCATTACCAGAACAGAGGCGGCGGCGGTGGCTACGGCTATAAGTCCAACTGGCAAGGTGGCGGTGGTGGAGGCGGCGGAGGAGGAGGCTGGCATGATCGCCACCATGACCAGGACCATCATTCACACAGCCCCA
>OOFC01029369.1:26920-57997 GCA_900323345.1 Pseudochromis fuscus | reverse complement strand
CGTCAGAGGTCGGCCGCTCGCTGATGGACGGCCCGGTTCGCTGGAGGATGAGCTGCACGTCGCTGGCATACTGACCCCACTTGTTGAGGGACACCACAGGGTTTTCATGTGGAGCCAAGTGGCGTTCTGTGTCCCGCCATTTCTCAATCAGAGTGTATCTGCCAGTTCGTCCTGGGATACAACAAAAACGCTCAGTGAAAAGGAACCAGCAAACATTATATGAAAGCCATCATGTGACCAGATACATACACTTTTCAAAATGTTTAGCTTATTCCTACACGAATATGTCTTGTTACCGAGATAAACAAATAGCGTGAGAGAGAAACCAAGTATTCAGAGGTGTTAATGCTGTTACTTTACTGAAGCACTGAAGGATACTCTCCAGATCTATCTTGAGTCCAGACACTTTCCTGCAAACTGTCATCAAGCTTGCCAACTCATTTTGAGTCTGTTTGTAAGTGCACTTTAGTGGACAGTAAATCCTGCTCAGTCCTTTGAATCTGAACCACCGCTGAGTTCTAAAGAAGGCTTGAGACCCGGCATCTTACATACTGCACACTGCCCTTTTTTCCCCTCCCACTCGTTTTCCTGCTGGTTTACAAACACACAAAGGTGCACAATCTTTAAGGCACAAAACTGACACTTTATAAACTATATTCAAAGCAGTATTAAATTTCAAGGTAAATTTATTTTAAATGCACAGTAATCCATGGCCTTGTGTTACTTCACATAAAAATGATTCCAGTAAGTTAATGACATAATTGAATTTGAGAAAAAGTAGTATCCATATGCACTGAACAGTTAAAGTGATACATTTTTATTTTACATGTGTGTTATCCTTCAATTTTAAATAACTGCTTACATCAAGTGATACCCGATTGCTGTATGTTGTCACAGTGTAAACACCCAGTGGACGCTGCGATAAGATGCGATGCTGCCTCTAAAAATGATCCAAATAAAGTTCAGAGCGTGTTCTGTTGTCAGATTAAACACTGAATGAATTCCTTCACAACTCTCCCACGCTCGTGCACCACTGGCAAATTCAAAGAACTTTACCAGCGTGTTTAGTGAAAGAGCTTTACAGTGGGAAAATTCAACTCAACAAACAGTGATTGTGCTGGCCAAAGGATTAGGTTCAATGGTTCAGGGCTTTGTGTGTGTGTGTGTGTGTGCTTGTGTACTTCTGTATTCTTGTCTGTACACATACAGATAAGAGCAAAACACTGCTCATCCCACCATCATCCCCCCTTTCTTGCACAGTAAGGGTCCTTGTAAAAAGAGGCGCATTCATCACCACAGCCATTGACATCAAAGTGCCCCGGCCTGGACAAAAGCCACAGCGAACACAAAGGACAGCGACTGCCATAACTCCTGCTACGCTGTCACTGTGAAAGACGCACACGTTTTAACTCTAATCTATGGGGTGAGTGAAAAATCAAGTGATAAAGCATCTTAACACTACACGTCTAAATTTGAAGATAAATTCACAAAGACATGAGTACAATGCAGTTACGCTGACTAACAGAGGCCGAACTTATTCCTCTGCAACTGTACAGAACATGTCAATACAGCACAGACTGCAGTATGACTCATCTTGTTTTGTGGAGCCCATTTGTAGTGAAAATCTCTTTGTGCCCTCTAGTCACTTTTCATTTTCACGTAATTTATCATCTCGAATATGTCTGTCTGACATCTTGCCTGGCCAATACTGCACACCACTCACAGCACACAATATCCCTATGGGAGTTCATGCAGGACTAAATATATTTATCACCACTTTTTAGAGACTTATATGTGCTTATGTTGGGCTGTGTGCACATCATATATCTACCTAATCTTTTTTAATCAAGCATCAGTCACGTCCGAACAAGAGAGATGAGGATAAAATACTTTTCTCCCTCATATATTGTAGTGCAAGTATTTTTTAACTTACCGATGGCTTGTGCCAAAGCAATGACCACTTCCTGGCATGTGGTGAACTCCGTGACCCCGCACACAATACGCTGCACTCCGTCCACCCACACTTTCAGCTCCATGGCCTTCATCCAAAGGCCCTCATTCCTCCACACCACAAGGGGGTGCTAATGAGGTTTTGTTTTCCATCCTTCAAAGTAAAAACAGAAAACAGCATTAAGTGTGAATAAGACAAACTATTTACTCTTGTAAAACTAAAACCTAAATTAACAGATCAAATTACCGTATTTTCAGGACTATAAGCCGCTACATTTTTCCCGACGCTGTAACCCTGCAGCTTAAACACCGGTGTGGCTCATGTATCGGCGGCACAAAGCTCGTTAGCTTTTTACAAGCTAGCAAGCTCCTTGCCGCCGATACATTTAGCCTCGTCAAGTCAGACCCGGTCAGAGTGGACCACATGAAACTGTTCGAATAAATTCAATAGCGGCTTATAGACGGGTGCGCTCAATAGTCCGGAAAATACGGTAAGTAAGGGTAAACTTTTCTTTATACTGACAAATCCCCTGAAGACTTATAGTCTCCTTCAAATGTTGTATTATTGTCTTTCAGTTGAATGTTTTGGTTTTACTGCCAACAGTTTGGGTCCAGTGTTCCCACATCCTGATCTCAGACAGAGCAAGCAGATGTTTTTCAGTAAAACAGTTTTAACAAGCGCGCTGTGCATTATAGTGGAGCGCTGAGCTACTAAAGCAGGGGTCCCCAATCCTGGTCCCTGAAGGCCACTATCCTGCATGTTTTAGATGTGTCCCTGATTAGGATCGTTATCAGGCTTCTGCAGAGCTTGATGATGAGCAGGTCATTTGAATCAGGTGTGTTGGAAGAGACCAAGACTCATTACATATATCCTATCAGTAGAAAACAAACATGACTCAGCATCATGTCCACGTCTGTTTGGTGTATAAATAAGCAGCTGGCTTGCTCTGTAATTTAGAAGTAGCAGAATAAAACAGGTAAATTCAGGTGGATTTATCTTCAAGGAGGTAATGTTTTCACATGGACTGGTTTAGTTGTTTATCATTCTGACTGTCTACAACATCAAAGAAAAACTACTGAACGGCTCTATGTTGAGATTTGAGAGATAGGATATTACCCAAGGAACAAAAGATTACATTTGAGCTATATTCAGAGGATTTGATCATGTCTGAAAACAATCCTGAAATCCCAGAAAATCCCTCTTTTTTATGAAGGGTGAATGTTTCAGCATGATAGTGTTAGAATTTCACCACAAGATGGCAACAGTGTTCAGTCTATCTCATCAGTACAGCTGGGATATGAACTGGTGGAGGTGGATGCTCTCTGAGAGCTTTCTTATCTCGTCTTAAATTTGAATTGAACCTGAGCCCAGCTGCAGGTTTAGGACAATAACAGCGTATCTTCACATCATCACGAAACAATTCCAACGTTGAAGTATCACCCACTCTACCTCAGCTTGTTTCTGCTCCTAAACGACTTCAAAACCACTAGCAAGCACATAACAGCCGTGATGGAAACGGCTACAGCTCGATGTCAACTCACAACAACATACAACACTTGTTCTCTTGAAGTGGTTTCATGTAATGCTGCTGATAAATTGCTGCAGCGACTGCGACCATGTAATAGAACTCTTCCAATATATTTTTTCATTTGCTGCTGTTCACATCAGTGCTGGGAAGCTTACATGCACACAGAAACGAAAGCCATTTCAAACTGCTGACACAAGCACCTCGGCAGCGAGGCAGTCATTATAAACCTGGCAAGGCCACGACAGCAAGCCAGAGCAACAGAGCAGTGAAGGAGCAGGTGCCTAATGCTCAGTTTTGCAACCCTACTGGGCAGCAACGCTCACTTCCTCCTGACTGGGCCATCAGCTCAGCTCTGATCCTCAACTTCCACATCGCTTGAGGCCTCCCTTAACAATTTAAGCACCTTCCATCTTCATCACAGCTGGAATGGGACTCCCATCCCTCCTGCAATTTAACTACCAGTCCCTCTTGAGGCCTTTTCCAACCGAGACTGCTTCACGCTGCACATTCCTCTGCACCGGCCTGCGTTTGATGGAAAGCGGGGTGATTTGTTACTTGAGACGGATAGTGCAGGGTGCATTTGAATTGAGATGCATGTTTACAGACCAGTAAATAAGACTATTCTCATGAAAAGAGCTCAGTTGGTTGGGGAATAGAGAAAAAACAATAACAGAAAAAGAGGAAAATTAAGGTGAAATAGCTGGGCTGATGGATAAACAAAACAAGGCAGGTGAATCAGAAGAAGAGTATAGGGTGTAAAAGTTTTTGGGATGAATGTCGCACAAAACAAACTTAATAATGGATATTGTTGGTTCGTGTAGTGGAATAAGAGCTTATGTCACCAGTAAGGCAGCCAACTGTGGGAGCATTAATCTCCAAAAAGGTTCATAGCATGGGTCTACACTCCACTGCCTCCTAACTGATGTGAGGGAACCTTTAAATTTCACAACAGGGGCTGAAATGTTGGAAGTGAGTGCTTATTATGAAAAGTGATATCCAAATCACACTGAGCTTTTACCTCAGTTGACATAATCTTGCCAATGTGATCTCTCCCACACACACATTTATGAAACTCTGCTCACACTTCACACTCACACACACACTTTCTGTGAGCACGCCTGTGTGAGAAGTCGTACAGAAGTCATTCACTACTCAGTGGCACAGTTATCATAAGTGTACCATCTGAATGGTGTGAAATAAGCTACAGCCCATTTAAGCCCAAATACTGAGGAGACTGACTTGGTAGCGAGACTTTAATGTGCAAAAGTTGGATGCGTTGGGTATTAAGCTCTCATATATTTATTTTGATGAAGATGTTACAAATGACAAATGTCCAGATGAGACAGGAGTCTGGCAGGGCAGGGTGCCACATAAGGACTTGCTGGAGCATCTATCAGGACTACCAGTCATCCTTTCCACTGAGCTCGCAGTTATATTTAATTAAAAGATGATTCATAGACTTTGGGACATTTTTTTGGCTACGAGTGCAGACAGGCTGTAGCCCATTAAAATATCAAACAAGACCACCAAAACTGGAAAACATTAGATGGGAACTGACCCCAATAGCATGTAAGTATTTTTCATTTCCACTGTTCCCCAAACATCCCAACATATGGGAAGAGGTGTTTGCTTTTATCAGAAGCGGTACCAGCTGTGGAGGAGCAGATGTTCAGATGCTCTCTAAGTCGAACTGAGCGTATACATCCTATAGGCTCTAAAGCTTTGATCTTGGAGGATAGGACTAGTCTTAACAACTTAGAAGGGTTCACCGAGTTACTCCAAAGGGAATCACAGTCTTGCAGCTACACAGGTTATAGCAGCTCTGACCTGGAAACCTTAAGGTCAGGATGTAGCACCACAGACTTGACGTCAAACTAATTGAATTCTCTGCTCAACCGTTCCAACAACACAACCACTGAAGTCTGCTTCCTGGTGGAAACGACCTTCGATTTTCTTTACCCTCCTGTTAAGTTCCAACACTTGAATCACTACGGAGGCTTTCACTGCCTCAGCCATCTCTGCCCACCCTCCCCCTGCTCTCCACTCATTGCCATTACCGCTCTGAATTTTCATCATACTATTTGCACTTGCTCCCGGGTTGTGTCTTTAATCTAAATTAAAGTCACTTTGATGCCCCCACCGCCAGAGTGTGAATAAATAAATCATACAGGCGAGGATACACAAATTAGCATGCTGCGACAGGGGTTTCTATTTTGGTGTCATTGTAAAAATGTCCATATTTAGACCAGCTCAATGTGCTTTAGGTCTACACAGTTAGTCAGAACCTGTGGGAAAAGGTGCTAAAACTGTTGGAATTTCCTTTTCTATTAGTCACAGTTTAACACATGGCCAGACACACATTCCTACTTCACATAGTAATCCATTCACACAGAACACAGGAGGGAAGAGTCACTCCTTAAATTCAAGAGAGGCATCACAACCTTCAGAGGGAAATCCAAAGAGATTAGATAATAACATGCGACTGACAGTTCAGGTAGATTCAGGTGTAAATATCACTAGTATTTGCTCATAAACCAAACTAGCTGACTAGTAGCCCGAGTTGATGTACAACTTATACCAAGTACAGTGAAGCTTATGGAAACATTATGCTAGCAAAACACCAGCTTGCTAACATCATCACATGTAGATGTTATCATTTAGCTGCCTGGTGTGCTTTACAGTAGCTCCATTTCACAGACTGTATATAGAAATGGACGAAGCAAGTGGGCCTGAAAAATGAGGCCAATGCAGAAGTTCAAAAAATACTAATAATAAACTCAACGGCCAATGGAGGCAATTCAAAAATCATAATTTTCAACCATGAAATACTCTGTCAATGCATATTCTCCTCAAGTCATTCTGGTCTCATTAATTTAAGAAAACTCGCTGGGTTTATTGTTTGTAAGTCTTTGTGTATCTTTTGTTTGGTTTTTTTTGTTTTTTTTTCTGTTCTGTCTTTTGCTGTTTGTTGTTGTTTTACCTGCTGGTCTGTATTATGAACTTGTCAGAATTATTATTTATTTGTTTTCAGTCTACAGTTATGACTCAGTGATCTGCAGTCTTTCTTCTTTGTTTGAATTTTGCTTAAATAAATAAATAATTTTTGGGGAAAAAAATAAATAAAATAACTTAAGAAAACTCTTATCACTGATCTGGTGGTCCAAATGAAAAATAATCATACTTAAGTAGAAATTCAGACCGCCGCAAATCTCAAACACATTGTACAGTGTCCTCCGGTTCAAGGGTAAGACCCGCCTCCTCACTCCTCCCTTCATATCCAAATATGGACACTTCCGGTTCCCAACAAGCAACATGGCGACGTTCAAATGCTGATATTCAGGCTTCAAAATGTTAGTCCACAAGACAACACATAATGTCATGCTTGCATCATCAATTTCTACAGTCTACGGCCCATTTTTAAGAATGTGTAATGTAATAATAGTGTAATGTATAGTATGCCTCCTACTATATAAAGTCACAACACCTGCAATGCAATCATTTTTTAGTATTTTTTAAAATCATAATGAAACTGCTGTCAGTCAGAACATAAAATTAGATTTTCTTTGCATTATTGAAGCTTCCTGGGTTTGTGTTTACGTAGATTTTTATGCACTGTTCCTGAAACAAGACAGAAGAAGCACAAATAACAGCAAAGAGCCATGAAACAGAGGAGGGAAGAAAAAGAGCTACAGAGGCAGAACCTGTAGTCTTCAGTGGAGGAGATACAGCCGTATTAATTTTGGTAGCGATATGAGGAAATAGTTGCTGTCTGACAACTTTTGCTGCAGTCGTTCGGATTCAGACGTGAAGAATATTGTGTTGTCTGGGCTGTGAACCGTCGAGCTAAACTTAGGTGTGACTTCAGTCTGTCTCCCCCCGCTGCCCCTGAAGTTTCATTCTCGGGATGCCACAGGAAGGCAGAGTCAGGGAGGGGACGCTGTGTGACAAGTCAGGGTTTCTAATTTGGATTTCCTCCTACAAGGATGGTAGCTCATGAGACGGATCAGAAAGAAAAAGCCACAAAAAGCTCCTTTAATATTCTAGAAATGAAGGTAGAAAGATAGTAAGATTAAAAAAAAGTAAAATAAAAGGTTTTAATTTCACACCAAGTTAAAGTCTGGGTTTAACTGCAATATACAAACCAAACAGTTCATTTCCTGTCTTGTTCTGCTTAATGCTCTCAGTCCCTTGCTAAATTAAACTTTAACAAACTCGCTGATTAAACTCGAACCCCTCGCCCTTGTTTGTTTCTCTGTCTCGCCGCCAGCAACAAACAGAATATTGCTGCCATCAATATTTTGGTAAGAGTATGTTGTTGCCTATTTTTGTCGAAAACACGAATGTCCGTGTAAAATTACTCGGTAGATGTGACTTTTTGAAGTGGCAGAAGTAGCGAGGGCTTCAAACGATGACGCAATCAGATGCCAGTGTTTAAGGAGGTTGCGGAAGCAGGAGGGGGTCCACTGAAACAAGTGGTGCACCAACAAAAGAGCATGCTGTAGTGTGTGTGTGTGTGAGCCCACATGGAAAAGCAGCATGACTGGATGCAAACAATCCCTCACCATGGCGACGCAGCTCTGGCTTTGTCCAAGCCTTACACAGATGACTGGATTGATTGGAGGGTACGTTCTGGGAAAGTAGACCAAACAATCAGCAACAATTAAGAAGCAGCCCGTGCTTTCCTGTCACTACCACTTTGTCTCCTCTGAATGTGGGCTGCGAGAAAACATGGAGGTGTGGACCGCAGTGAGGGTTTGTCCCTTTAGGATTAAGTGGGGTGTTGTTCGAACATCTCAGAGTTGGTCCACTGCCGGAGATTCATGAGTTTCAGCTGGAGAAGTTGTAGTGGATAACTTTCCAAAAGGGGAAGATCATTTCAGAAACAAGTCATTGTATTGAGAAAAACTACAAAATGTGAGGTCTGTTTATGGTTTTTCCTTCAGACATAATCAAAGATGCATTAAAATATTCTGCTTTGAGTAATTTGTGTTTGATATAGATCTTGCTTAATAAATTTCTTACCTGGTTTCAAATTCTTTGTTGAAAATAATCCTGAGTCCATGAATTTGCACATTGCTACAGGATACAATATGTCTTCTACTTCACTGTAAGTACACTTTACACTTCTCTACGTTACCTATTCACCCTCAAACTGGTTGTGATCTCACAGGTACAAACCTTTGAATTCAAATAAACCCAACCAAATGATTTTTCTCCAGGTAAAAGACTACAATACTAAGACCTGCGCATCTCATTTCCATAATAGCATCTACCCTCAGGTAATCTGCATCTTTAATTCCTCACCGGTTGTATCAAAAGCACATACACTTTAATCTGGCACTTAAGGGGAATGAGCCATATGGTTGCTTTTGTACGTTCATTTCAATTGTATCACATCTTGTGCTTAATATGTGATTATCAGGTTATTGTGTGTATCATGTGATTGTGTGGTGTTGTAGAACCATAGACTGCACACACACATTGGACAAAGCTATTGTGATGTCACCACAAACGCAGGAGTTTTGCATTTGAATGTTGCCATGTTGGATTTTTGGATCAGGAAGCGACCATATTTGGATATGAAGGGAGGAGTGAGGAGGTGGGTCTGACCCTTCAACCTGAACACGCTGTCCAATGTGTATGAGGGTCAGGTCTAGTCTAATTGGAGACCATCGTCCATTTCTATATACAGTTTATGTGTAGAACATATCAGAGCAAATTCAAATCAACCTTAGTAAAAACATTTGACTCACAGCTGATAAATTAATCTTCTAGTGTCTAAGTTTCACTGTGCAGAACAATGTGTGTTATATTTTAACACCCACAGACCCACAGACCATACACCCTCCCCAAACCTGCAAACAAAAGTCAGTTTATTATTTGTACAAGTTGTACAACTAAACTCAAATGTCTCTTACAGACATGCTCTTCTCTGGATAAACAAGACATCAAAACTAACATGGTTAGGATAGTGGCTCTGTGCAGGGGTGCGCTGAGCTAAACACTAACCAATGCTAACATGCTTGTAGAGTACCGTCATCATTAACCAAAGTACTTAAGAGATTAAAATCCCTCCTGAGGTGAACATGAATATTCAAAGTAGATGTAATGGCAGTGGAGTGGAGGCAGCTAACCTGATGGTGAAGCAAGTGGAAAAGTCAGAAGATCACTAATGTTAAGAGGATTAATCCTCTGGGGACCATGATGACAAAACAAAACACATTCATGGCAACTCTCCAATAGCTGTTGAGATATTTCAGTCAGACTGACATTGTCCTCTCTATAGCCATGTGGACAGCATTGATAAAATAGCCATGTCAGCAGGTAAATAAAAAGCAAATTAAATTAGTTTTTGACCTTTGTCCTCAGACAACATGTCACTTTTCCTGATGGAGTATCTTGGCGGCTCAGAGGCCCTCGCACATACAGCAATACACTCATGACTTTGTGCTTTTAAGTTGGCACACAGCCTTGTTTTTATACAGCAGTATCCCAGCCACCCTCCCTGGTTCTCCTTCACTGATACTAATAGACTAAAATACACTGATACCGTTAAGATTACATGAGGAAATACTGATCCTCACATAACTGGTAATGCATATTGTAATCTTAAAATAAAGCTTTTAGCCTCCTCTGGCTCAGACTTTGGTAAACACTGTGGTCTGTGAGGTGCAGCTGCTCAGTGTCTTTTACTTCCACTTGCATGTTGTCAGCTGAAGACAGGAAGGTGGCTGCATATTTAGCAAAAGCTGGACTAATCTGAGTGAAAAGCTTCAGGGAGCTTCAGATACTGCCAGTCATCTATTCTGTTTCCCCGCGAACAAACAGATAATAGCGTCACATGGATTTCGTAGGCACTTAAATCCAAATTACTGGAAACATCTTAAATGGCAGTAGGCAGCCTTTTGTCACTGCTTTCTCCACCATGTGTGGTGACAAACCCCAGCTCAGCATTATATTTTTCCACTGGTGCAGGAAACGGTCACCATATTGAAGTTGAATGGCCAAACTGCCACCTTGCAGTCTCAAAAGTTAAAACTAATCAGCTTGGTGGTGGAGACAATAAGCCTTTAACCCTGTAAGACTCGGAGCTTAGCTGACCACAGGGCGGTGGGAGGCGGGGGAGAGTCTGCTGGAAGATAAACTGCACTGGATTTACACTGTAAAGTCTGTTAAGAGTTTTCCACTTCAGTTGCACGGGGTCTAATCTTAGAGGCAAATATTGACCGCATGGAACGATGTGTGTGCGAGAACGGATAACACTGTGAGGTGAAATCAATCAATCATTTGAATAATGAATATAACTGAGGGGAAGAAGGGAAAAAAAGATCACTATCTGTTGTGTTACTGGAGCTCGGCTGGTCAGGTTTTGGCTCAAGAACCCAAATGAAATGATGTGTAGCTGAAGGTCACTGAACATGCATTTTGTACAAAGTTTCTTTTAAGGAAAAAGGTTAAAAAAATAATTTATTTTCTACCATCTTCCAACTTATAGCTTATCAGGATTTGCTGTTTTCCAGGTTTTAAGGTTGAAACTGTGACAGAAATGTGTCCGTATTTGGATATTTTATTACTTAAAAGAGCAAAACAGTAGTTGAGAAAATGACTGGCACTGTCATTGATGGTGAATGTTGTAGTAGTTGCTAAAAAATTAAGATATCTCATTGATGCACATGCACAAAACATTGGGTTGTCTTTGAATATCTGCACAAAATAGATACTTTATTAATCCTGAGGGAAATTCAAGTGTTCAGCAGCTTATATAAAACATTAAGGGTTAGTATAGAATTTGAAAAACCTTCTTTGCAAAGTACTAAATGGGAATTAAACTTCAATATTTACACATTTTCAGGGCATCGTGTTTTAAAGTGATAAGTGACAACAAGTGAAGTGACTTGACAGGTAGGAAAAATAGTATCAAACTACCAAAGGTGCATGACATTTAACCATCACATTGGTCCTAATGTAATCAAAAAACCTGAAGACATGTAGGTATGGAGCATTAGTTAGACTACAATGATTTACAAAGGGGAGAGTCATGTGCCATTTAAAACAACTCCCTGTCCACAAGTGAAGAAATGTGTCCCTACTACAAACACACAATCCCTCAGAAGGAGTTTGCCCTTTGCCTCCATCACACGTGCACTTCAAGGACTTCCTTACTCTGTGGCTGTGGCCGTATGACTCAGTTGAAGGAACTCTGATTAAAACCCACTGCTGAGCGAGCGCTTATAGCCCAACTCTATTAAGAGATTCATCATCGCAGGGCTCAGCAGATCCCCTCACACACACTGACCACTCACTCATCCACACCTCCTGCTGCCTCATGGATCTGGTATGTCCTGTCGAGAACACACTCTGACTCCTCTGGAAAACATGAGCTAAAAGTAGATTATAAAACTGTCATATTCCTGCGGCGCTGATGTTTAAAAAGGAGCAGAAGAACATGGATGATAAAGTTATGCAACCACAGTGATCAGACATGCTGGATCCTCTGTCTTATTATATATTTGGAAAAATAAAAATTGAGACTATATGAAAACTAAATGATTAAATAGATATTGTTTTGGGGTAGTGATGTTTAAAAGGAGGATGAGAAGAACATGGGCAAATCTCCAGATAAAGTTATGCAACTACAGCTGATCTGTTGGATCCTGTGTGTTTTCCTACATTTCAAAAAACACATATTGAAGCTACACTCCTGTGGGAAGTAGGTAGTTACACTAAATAATAAAATTATCATATTTCTGGGGTAGTTATTGTTGAAAGGGAGAAGAACATGAATAAACCTGCAAGATAAAGTTATGCAACTAACTGATGTCAGACCCTGTGTTTGATCATATGTGACAAAAAGTCAACCTGTGTAACAGATCGTTAAAATAACCCACAACCTTCATTTAAATACAACAATTTTTAGACGCGATTGAAGTTCCCCTGCGTTCAGCTCAGTGCCAACAACAACACAACAACAATAACAACAACAACATACCTCTGTGCAGCCGCAGATCACTGCATGTGTTCACTCTGCTGTTGTCCTGTCACCACTGTTTCTTTCTGGAATAATATCCGAGACTTTCCCCCGCATGTATCGGAGGGCCACTTGCCGGAGATCCGTGTTTTATTCCGTGCCGATCCGCGCCAGCAACGCCGCGCGCACGTCCCCGCCTCTATAAACCCGCGTGGATGTAAACACGAGTCGGTCCGGTCATCGGACATCCGACAAGTGTGGGGGCTTTAAAACATGTGTTCCTGTTAGCCCGCTGCTCTGCACATCAGTGGCGGAGACCTCACTTGTAAATTGCATCGGAACAGAACTGGGACACCGCAAGGCATGATGGACCAGTTTAAAGCTGCACTGCACCGGCAAATGGACCGAGATCCACTCACATGCAGTCACACTGAAACTCAGTCTGTGGACGTGCACAGGAAAAACACATAGTTCCTCACTGCATGATGTGTTTGTCTGATTTCATCTTTGTTTAATGCAGAAGGAAAACAAGTGGTGCAGTTCCTAATTTTGATACTGACTGAAGCTAAAAGGTCAGCTCCACAAATCTTTACATTTTAATTTAGTTATTTTGGCGCCAAATCACAACAAAATCACCTCAGGAGAGATCAATACCTTTCAATATCATCAATATCAACCTTTAAATTGACACATATATTTTGGGGAAATTATGAAAATACTTTTACCTAGTGTTACTGGGAGAAAATGACACAATTTCATGACTTTTTCCCCCAACATTTGTTATTTTTCTGTTTCCTAGGATACAGGAAATATGCATTTTCTCCTTCTGATGGAGTTTGTTATGGAAGCCTTAAAAGGACATATTTAAATACATTTTATTTTCTCCATTTTGCCGTGATAAGTTATTTCTCTCGTTATCTTAAGAAAACAAACTGTTTTAGGGTAGTTTATGTTGTTATCTTGACATAACAAATGACTTTCATTACCTAGAAAACTACCTAAATTATTCTATAATCTTAACAAAACAAAGTTTGTGTTCTCAAGATAACCATAAAAATGACTCAATGTCTCAAAAAACCCAATGAAATTAACTCCTTATCATAGCAAAACGAAGAAAATAAAAAAGTATTTAATCATGTCCTTTAAGTGTTTCCATAGTTTTTCTGTCAGCTTTAAAACACTTTATTAACATTTACTGAGCTGTATTCTTTGAAAAAATGTTATATATTAATTGACTCCTAATCAACATTAGATAACATAAGCAGTAAAATAAAATTTAATCAATATTTCAAACCTTTACATTATCTGAACAGTATAGAATAACATTATTTTCTAAAAGAGTATCCTCCCAAATAACGATATTTAGTGCATGTCTTTGTTGATGTAGGCTGGTATTTTGATTTTGACACAAATTATGAGTATATTTTTGTATGCTGACATGAAGTCACATGAGCTGAGGATTGTGATTCATAGTGCACCTGCATGATGTCCTTTTCTCCTATGACCCCAGGATACAAAAAAGGACCCTGCTCTGAATGTATTTTTTCCATCATAACTTGTTGACAAATCCAGAATCTCTACAGTAAATACTGGATCTACTGGTGCACACTGGAGGCTTAAGCTGCACTAAGTGGAGCAGATTTCTCCCGCCGCACGATTACATATACATCTAAAAATTGAATGCAAAGACATGAGTGGAAGTGAATTTGTGCTGGGGACACCAATAGACTTGGATTTACATCCTCACAAGTTGAAAAAGTTTGAATTTAACCAAAAAATTGGAGTCACATGGGATTGTAATCTCGTTTATTGATAGCAGAAGTGGCGGTCTTTGTGGTTTCTGGAAGGAGTTCTCCTATTGGCTGTTGAGGGTGAATATTCACGTGAGGTGAAATCTCCCAAATCTGTCCAGAGGCTGAGTTCATGCCAGGAGCGCGAGGTTGAAAATTCACTTTCATGTTTGGTGTAAACACAGCGTTGAAGCGTCCACATCATACTTGGATAAAGCCGGATCATGATTGGCTCCAGACTAGCTATGATGTCACAAACTCACATTTAGACTTATAAACTTGAAATTTTAGGTGAGCTCAAAGAAACTTTCCCCATGGGGGCTTTAACGTGCCCCTTAAAGATAAATTAATTTTAAAGTCCTAAATGTATTAATATCCAAAGACTTTCCATGAAAATGACCTTTCTCTTTTTCTCAAATGATTAATTTGTGTTGTCAGAAGCAACGTGGTTTTAGAGAAAACAACTTAAAAACAACACTACAGATCTCAGTGGTCTGTTCAAAGTGAATGAAATGTTCTCTTCATGCTGTCAACATGAACATATTCCAGATGTCGAGTGCATCATTTCTCGCACATATCCACAAAAACACAGGCTGACATAATTGGTATCTTTAGAAACTTTGGGATCTCCAGTAGCATTTAAAAATACACATCTGTGGGTTTGAGCAACGCTTCAGTGCACAGCATGAAGTCAGAAGGACAGAGTGAAGGTTTGTGGAGATTAAAAAGCAAAAGAAAACAAGTTTTTTTTTGCTTCTTTTTGAGAAATGCATCAATCAAATTTAAAGGAATTGAAAACTTATGATCAAAATACAGGAAGATAGATATAAAAAAAAATAAATAAATAGCGCATACAACTAAGATATCCATTTCTGAAAGTCAAAATCCCCTCTTTCATGGAGGTTGCCTTTTTAAATGAACAATTTTATGTCAGAGCATTTCAACCAATCAGAAACTTGTGAGGATTTTTCTGATTGGTTGAAATGTTCAACATGTGGAAGTTACACATAGTGTGTTAGACTGCATCATGGGAGTCCAGTAGTGGCATTAGGACTGTCACACAAAAACTCTCATAACTTTTTCATAAATGGTTAAATATGTCTAACATGTCTTGTTATGGGCTCTGAATGTTACAGCCATCAATCTCTGCATGTACAGTTGTAGGTTCCAGTTACTATTCCTTTAAACAAGATGCATACATTCCCAGTGTGCATGATCTTTGCATGAATGCACTTGACTTTTATATTTGCATGTTTCATCTCGCAGATCTGTTTTACTTGTGTGTTTGTCCTCATTTAAAATTCCAGTCAGCATCTCATGTCCTCATGTCTCACATCATTAATCATGACAGCTGCCTGTTTTGCTGATCAGGCAGAATCTCAGATGACCTTCAGCTTTTCAGTTTACTGTAATTTCAGCACCGCTTGACTGCTGCTGCTGACGGCCCAACTGGAAAAAGTTGCATTTTTGTTGCATCCACCTTCAGAAACATTTGCACACAAAAGTTGTTGCATCTAGTTTTAAATCTGTGCCATGCAGCTCAATTAAGCAGCTCCTCGTAAATCCACTTTGTAAGCAAATGTCTTCTCCTGAGTCATAAATTCAACACGAGCCATGATATGGTTCTTTTTCTCGCCAGCTTTAATATTTAACATCAGTCACTTGTTCCAGCGTCGTAGGCCGGCACATCCATTTAGAACCACACTGCAATTAATCCTCAACATGTGGTTCAGCTGTTGTGACAATCAAGCCACGAGTGATTGAGGTTTTCTCGCAGGCAGCGGTGCCAGGATTTGACAGATGCTTTCAGGATTTAAAGCTCATCTTATAACGTTATGCACAATTGAGTCGGGCTGCTGCAGATAGTGTCATGTTGATGATTTAAAAGCAATCCAAGGCGGAGTTAATCAGAGAGTTAAAACATTCATTTTTGTTATGTGGATGTTCAAGTGTAAATGTTTGGGCCCTGAACGCCTCATGTCCATCTGGACAACTAATTGCTGCACAACTGCTTTTCGTTGCACAATTAGACATTTTTTCTGTGCGTAGAGGCCGAGCTCATCTTTCACTTTCCTCGTGGTCTTGTTGCAGGTGTTAGAACAAAACAACTTTTTCTTTAATTTGGTTTATTAATCAGTTGAATTCCTAGTGATCTGCACTAAGTTTCAGTGCGTGTGTGTGTGTGTGCTTGTGATGATGTTTTTAAGTGTAAAGCCCTTTGTGTCGCATATTTACTAGTGTGACAAGTGTTAAACAAAGACTGATTTGATTTGATTTGATTTGATTTGAAAAAAAAAAATCACCTTTAATCTTAACTTCAAACGTCAAAATGTTTTTTTATGTTGAAACAAGTTGTACAGTTACAAAAACTGTACATCTTACAGACAGTATTTGTTTTTAATTGTTGTTTATTGTGTAACAAGTTCAACATCAGACCATTTAGAGTGAAAAAAAGAAAAAGATGCATAACACTAATGCAATTTTTTAAAATAACTGGACCACTGTGCCACTCTGTGCATAATATAAATCATAAAATACAATAAAAGTATAAAGAAGTGATAGTTAAGTTTGATTTATTGTTTTGTAGGATGCTACAGGGTCCTCCTGTTTATATAATTGAACTGAATGAACAAAAGCTAAAAGGAGGAAATGCAATATAATCATGTCTGAGTGTTTCATGCTTTCCATCAGCTTTCAAATCAACTTCTAAATTCCTCTTTTCCTTTCTTCAATCCTTCACATATTGCTGATTTCTTGTGGCTCTCTACCACCTTGATAAATTCTTGAGACTCATGTCTGGCAGAACCAGTTTCAGCCTTCACCTTTTCCAGACTGCCGCCTCTGACCTTCGGTCCTTTCTTACGTCCATGTGGCCGTCCGCTGTTTGCAATCAGGTCAAGAAACCAACTCCTGACCCCTCTGTTGTCCAGACGCACACACATCCAAATCAATCATTTTCTCAGACTCTTCAGCGTGCCTTCTCTAACCAGCTTTCTCTGTACCAGTCACAACACAACCTCCTTGACCCCAATCAGTCACGAGTCAACCAGCCACTCTCGCTCTCTGAATTTCAAAGGCGCTCCTCACTTCTCACGCCACCTCCCTCTTCACGGTCCTCATCCTTGTTGACCTGTGCACTGTGTTCGGCACCGGCGGCCACCGGCTACACCTTGTTCTAGTTTTGTGGGCTCGACTGAAAACCATAAGACCTGAGAATTTAAAAGCTCATTTTAACCAGCTGACTGCATCTACCAGGTTTTCACTCCTGGGATCCCACCAGTCCTCGGCTCTTGGCCACTTCTAGGTAAAATTTCAGATTCACTTCATTTTATGTGGACAGATTGGACTGAGTCCTCATATGTGAACCACAGGTTTTGTGCTTATAATGCTCATCACTCTCAGGACTATCAAAAATATTTTTCCTCCCAAAAACAACCAAATTTCACTATTTGTTCCTAAATTATGTTTTGATTATGTTTGCCTTGGTTAAAAGGTCAGTACCAGGATTTATTGCCACATTTTCCTCAGACTATTGAACTCACCACTATAATGTACTTTTTATGACTGACAGCCACACAAAGACACGAAAACTCAACATTAAAGTCACAGACACTGTATTGTGCTTTCATCTGGCTAAAAATAACCTTTATCAGTCTTACAGGAGACTCTACCAGTGCTTGCCAGCCTTTCGTGGCTCATGACCACTAAAGATAAAGCAAATGCCTGATTCTGTCACAAGATACACAGAAGTCTACTGGTGGTGACTGGTTCAACTAACAGGATTTTCTCTCAAATTATCTTGTTTTTCCACAAGAAAACTGTTTGGAAATTCATATGTGAAACTTTGCAGCTACACTTTGGGCTGCAAAAATGCTTTCCTGCTTTTTTCCTTCTGATTTTTTAAAAAAAATCAGGATTCTGTTATAATTCTCATTTCAGTTCAGCTCTTTGTGTTTACAAGACTGTGCAGACTTGTGAAACTCTGCTTTGTCTGAGGAGAGCACCTTTCCTGCTGGTAAAACTTTTGTCCTATTTTCATAAGATGTCTCTGTTGTGCCTCCTCACTCTGCACACACACATTCACACACTCAGCCGCAGAAGCAGAGTCCACGTTCTCATGCTGAGGATCTGTAGGTAAAGCCTCCTAACGAGTGGGCAGAGCTCGTTAACAACATGTGGCTCTAAAACTAACTGGAGTTGAGTTTTCAACCATTTACATATCAGCTTTTAAAACCAGTATAAGAGATTAATGCAGCACTTTGTTACCCTGCAGACAAGAGTTAGATAATAAACTGCTACTTATTCATATTAGCAGATCAAGACAGAGCATGACCTGAACTATGCCTTACTGTAATACTTCTGAGGAATCAGTTTGAAAATTAAAATCTGTATTTATCCAATATAATATGCACTACCGTTCAAAAGTTTGGGGTCACTCTATCACACCAATGGTTTTCCAATGACAACAATGACCATGTACAGACTGAGGGATCTCCCAGCTTGTTCTTATGAGTTATGGTTGGGGGACGTTTTGCTGGTTCAGAGACATTTACTCAGTATAACTGGATGTTGTGGTTGCTGTTTGTGTTCAGTTGTAGTTTACATATGTTTTGTGATACTTGTTTTTGGTAAAATTGGTCAAATTGTTTTTTGTAGGGTGACCCCAAACTTTCGAATAGTAGTGTTTGTGGCACTGTTACCAAAAATGTTGTTACATGGGAGCTAGGAACCAGAATTTAGATTTCCTCCTTCATACCTCTGGAAACCTCTACAATTAATAAATCTACATAAACAATAAGTTCCTTAAATCCATTTGCTGTTTTTAAGAATGAATTATTATGCAGAATATTGTTGAAATTCATTTAAAGCTTTTGCTAAGGTTAACGCTGTCATTAATTTTACTTCACTCATCTGAGTGTACGTCAGCTTAGAGAGCTACATGTTTGTTGATGAGTATTTGTTGTTTGTAGAAAAGCAATAAAAACGGAGACAACCATGTTTCCCTGACTTTATGCATTGAAATTACAATGTTACCACCATTCACTGCAACTGTACCTGGGTGAATTTTAAAATAACTCGCTCATTTAACGTGTATAAATGCATAGATCAGGACGTGACTGATTACAGGAGGTCAGCCCCGCCCCCTCGTTGCTCTCCAGCTCCTCCCTCTCATCCATATATGGTAACTTCCGGCCCAATTGCCTTCTCTTTTATATGCAGTTTATGCTTATGAACAAATTTAGGATATGCCATCATGCAGACTGTAGACCATCAGTGTAAATATTTTGTCTTTGGGTTGTTGAACAGACCACCTGTGAAATGTCACGAGGTCTGTCTGGCTCTGACTTCCCACACCCAGTGTTCCCAGTAACACTGTCTGTCTCCCTCTGTGACATTAAAGGCTGGTACTTCATTCCAGACATTCTTCAAACATCTGAACACTTGTAGTCTCAGGAAATTAACCATGAGATTCTATGTTGATTTTTTTTTTTTTTAATTACTTCAGTGTAGATTGCACTTGAGTGATCATGTCAGTGGACAGCAATTTGCCCGGAGCGCCGACCCTCCTGACAATGGCCTCAGTGTAAAGTACAAACTGGCTGGTTTTCCACTGCTGTAGATCTGTGAATGAATTCTTTCTTTCTCACACATGTTCAGTCCATTTACGACCCACTTCACTGCTCTCCTCCAGTAGCAAACAAACTGATTCTCATGTTTCCTGACACCTGTTACCATTTTCTATTTTTGGTATTTCGGCCATATATAATTTCCCTCTTGGTCTAAAAATATTCTTCTTCCTTCACATTATCCCGCACACCGACACTGAAGATTACAAGTGTGAAAATATACTTCATTTTATAAACTATTCCCACGATGCTCGGCGTCTGGTCCAGTCACCTTTTTTGTTGCGACAAGTTGAAGCTCTTCTTGTGAAATAAGAAATCGCACCAATTCTCAGAGCAGCCTGTGTTGTGGAGAGACAAGTAAGCTATTGTTGAAAGGATTTGGCTCCTTCTTAGCTTTTCTCTTTTTCTGCCAAAACCAGGGCTTGAACACCACGGCCTTTGTCACCAAAATAGTTCACAAAGTGGGTGTATTAGAGGTTATTAGCGAAAAGAGTAAAGTGCAGAGTTTAGTTCCTCAAATAGAAAGGCTTAGGATTTCAATCTGGGGCTAAACCACTTGAAAACATACAGGATAAACATATTATGAACATGAAAAATGTTATTAGAGGACAAAGACAACTGGACAACATCAAAACTGATTCTTTTCTTGTCATTGATGCAACTGATAAATGGTTTGTGCTGTGGTGGCATTGATGCTCCACTACTGCCCTCTGCAGGATATACAACAGCAAACATCTCTTTTTATTTTATTGACCTAAATAAGGGGTTCTGCATCTTTACTGGAGAGTTATTTACTTTATTTATTATCCTAAATTACTATTTTCTGTCTAGTACAAACAAGCTTGGATCATATGACATGTGCTTTAATCTGTCTTTTGATGTCTAAAATGTGTCTTTTACGCCTCACCTTCGAACAACTAAAAGAAAATCTTACATGTCCTCAAAGTCCTCTGCCCTGTGTACTTACAGAGGCAGCCTAGGTGATATTTCCTAACACATGTCCTGGCTTTGTGCAGGATGGATATGCAGATACGGGAACAATCATGGGTGCAAAGCTGTAATTGCTTCGTGGGATACTGTTAATTTGATTCAGAAAATTTAACCACCGCCTGAAATCAAGAGAGGCCTTTATAGATTTCCCAGTTGTGATCGGCTTCATTAGCCGAAGCGGATCTCTGGGGGAATTTGGCTGTTTAAATTAAAAAGTGCCTGAGCACGACCACCAGGACTCTGAGGATGAGCTTGGGTTTCATAACTTGTTCACCTGTGTTTCATCTCATTTTCCTCTTTTCTCATTTAGTTTTTTTTTTTTAGGAGTCTCACTGTCAAGAACTGGATGTTGCTTCTGTAATGAAATATATACATATGTATGAAAAAATGGGTGTACTGGAAAACCAATCCATTCCTGTCCTGACCTTAGATGCCTTGTCCTGGAGGGGTGATGTTGATTGGCACCCAGCCTCTTGACTCCTCCCCCCTCTCGGCTGTACCGCAGTGCAGCTCGTCCTGCCAGGCCCCTGCAAGGTTAACACTGCTTCAGGGCCTCAAAGTCATTGAGAGGCCTGGCAAATGAACACAGAAGCCAAAACATCTGAGTTTTTATTTCCCCACCTGCACAGACCTCATCTTTCACACTTCATTTGCAAATGCTCGGGAGAATCATCGACTGTGGTTTTAATCTTGGTTGGTGCCCTGTCAGAAAGGAGAAGTTCAAAAAAATCATTTTAAAACTTGAACATACATGTATTGATCTTTTGAGTTTTGAGTTATGTTGATGAATGAGTCAACCTTTTCTCCAGTTAACAGATTAATTTACACAAATAGTAGCATAGGGAAACACACATATTAGACTCTGGATCATTTGTCATCCTGTAATGCCAAGCAAGGACTGACCTTTTTCAACCATGCAGTTTGTAGCGATCACCATTAAGGAAAAAGTGATTTATGAATGGAAACAGTTTACTGTAGATAATAGTTATCTATCTGACATCTGTGTGAGCTACTGAAGTCTAACATTTCCTTAAATAATTAATAACGTTTCCCAGAACACAAAAAACAAAACAGACAATTCAAAGCTGTTTAAATATTTCAGGAAACTACTGTATGTGTTACAGTTTGAAATACATTTTAAATACATTTTTGTTGCAGTTAATCACATTTAAGGCTGTTTTCATCCATCACAAGTTCTTTATTGTGGATATTCAAATGTTTACAGTGTGGTTCTCTGCATAAGTACTGTGTCACCTGAAGTGCTTTAAATCACAGCAGTGTCATCAAGCTGCCACTAAAGAACAGACAAAAATATGCAAACAAAGAAATGCTTTAATTTTTTTTTTCGCTAGGCAAACATTATGTTTTCAAAAACTCTACATTCATTTGTCAGTGCTTCCGACCATAAGGCACTACGACAGCAGCCAGAAGTATGCAATATATTTTACGTCAACAAAACTAAAAAGTGCTTTCAAAGTGAGTGGAAAAGCTTTTTACCATAGTGTACTTCTTGCATTAGTGGGTTTATTGTTCTAACATCCAAAGTCTTAATAAAACATCATTTCATGTGATGACACGTTGAAGCTAACTAACACTAACAGGCAGAACCAGCAGCTTTAAAAACAAAAAATGTCAAATTTCAAAAAGTTTTTATGAGAAGTGTAGATGTAGTTTACAAGAGTTGTGTTTAGCCTAAGAAGAAAAGACAAGAACAGTATCTACACAGAGGCTCTATTAGAGAAAAACAGTGCTTGAGTGATGACTACTTTTACAAAACGTGCGGCTCAGGTTTGTTGTTTCTGGGTCTTCGGCTCAGTCTCATCTAGAGTTCACAACCTTTGCTGTCTTCGTGTTGATGAAATCAGACTTCTTGAATCCGTGCTGTTAAGGAAGAAGAAAGTGTTGATTACAAACTCTGTCTTTATGTTGTATTGCGGAGGTTCGTAAATCCAATTTTCATTTGATTTGGTGCCCCCTAGTGGTCGTAAGGGACAAACTTTGTAACTGAAAATTCAAACTTGACAGATTTGTAATTGAAATTAAAAAGCTCCATCAGAATAAAGCAATTTGAAGTATGTACTGTGCACCATCTTATTATGTGACTTCAGGACACATTAGTTTTCAATCAAGTAATTTTTTCTGATACATAAAATAACCTAGAGTAATGTTTCAAAGTCTATTTTATGCTATGTCCTTTGCCCAGTGCTCTCTGTGCTGTGACACAAACACTAGTGTCACCAGCAGTGTCTCAGAAATGTCTGCAGTGCTGGTTTCATGCAGGCAAAACACGGGCACACGCTGTTGTCACCAGAGGAAACACAGATAACAAACACACTGTCCTTAAAGAAGCCGTGTCACATGACTCACTCTCTTGAGGGCTCCATGGAGATCGGTGTATTTCCATATTGTGTTCAGCAGGACACATGCTGCCTGACCTGCTCGCCTTGGTTTGTATCAAAGAAACAGAGAATGAGGTCATGCACATGAATACACACTAGATATTAGAAGTAATACACTGGGGTAAATTATGATTAGTATTCACACTCAACTCCTTCGTGTTTTTGATGAAATGATCGAGCTTTGTGTGTGAGCCCTTCATGAGCAGTGATGACGTGAGTACTGACTAACCCGCTGTCTGTGCTGCTGATGTTGATGATCTTTGGGAGGGCTCTGTAGTTGATGATGGCTTTGACGTTCTTCACATCGCTCTGACTCAGGTTGATCAGGATTTGACACAGAGAAGTCGTCACCTCGCTGGGCAGGCTGGTGGCATCGTCATCGTCCTTTCTGGGCAGCATGCTCAACACTCCTGGCAACACCTGGTTTGCTTCAGGAGGAAAAATTATAATGATAAAAAACCTTGAGAAGTTGTAAGGGTACAATATTTAAGGTTCAGTTTGTGGTGGAAATCAAAACACAACAAGCAGCAACACAACGCTTTGAGGTGAAAAATATTATTACACACCATTCACATTGTCAACATGTGAAAGTTACCAATGGCGGGGTGCAGCTCCGGGTAGCGAGCGAGGTTTCTGATGAGAGATATGGCCGTTCTCTTCACATCACTCTCTCCCTCCTCTAAAATGTTTTTAATATGGTGAAGACCATTTTCTCGCTGGACGATGGTGAAGGCGATGGCTTCAGTCATCTACCAGGGCACAGACAAAATATATCAAACACTGTGTATGTGCTATACTGCCATTCAGACTGTTTACAGGTCTAACACATGGCAACAATGAAGATAATGATAAGATGTGACAACTGTAAATGTTTTTTTCTTAAATAAATAGAGTGTAACTTCAAAATAAATATAAACAGACACATAATAATGCTTCATATGCTTCATATTCTTAAATACAGTTTCCTTTAGCTATTGCCCAACAGTAATAAATAAAATCAATTAAAAAAAAATTAATAAAGAGCTTTTTTGGTGCTCGGGAAAAAAAAAATGTGATCAAACTATTCAGTAAAAACAATTTTAAGACTTAACTAAACTTAATAAGCTTACATTTTACAATTTATCAAACTAACTGATTAACTTACTGATACCAAAATAACTCTAGCTGCAGTATATTAAAACAGGTTTAATGTAACGAATAGAAAACTTACAGTATCAGCTCTACACTAACACAATCTATCCTCATCTGCCCCTCCACTAGAAATGTACACATTAAACTGTACATTACATAAACAGCATATCTAACAATAACAACGACATCTCTCCGCTGCTTCAGTCCTTCTTATGAAACTATAAAAAGAAACAAAGCTGGCCCGTCTTACCGCTGAGTTTCCAGCTGTGATGTTCTGCAGCGCCCCGATGGCAGCCTCCTGGGTGCAGTGACGCATGCTGCAGGCCACCAGCGACAGGTACATCCGGATCGTGATGGGGCTCCACAGCCACTCGATGCCACGGGGATTGGCCTTCTCCTCCAGCAGGGGGCGCTGGCGCTCCAGATGCTGAGAAGAAACGATAAAAGAGCTGCAATTCTGAGCTCATGGGGTTCACTGGGTTCATATTGACAGCAAGAGGCAGCTATTACCAGTATAAACAATGAATGACATCCTGTTTGTCAGCATCAATTCTGCTGCATCCTCACACTATGAATTCAATTTTTTGGTAACAGTTTCTTGTGGAGGACACTGGGCTGCATGGAGCTCTGACATCGACCTGGTCAAACCATATAGGACTCAATATGTGGCTTAATGGGACAAAATATATGCAGCTGGGCTCTAAAATGCTTGAGAAAAATTAAATATTTGAGGTTGTTGCAGCAGCATATTCATGCCCATGATATTGGAAAAGACATGAATAACATACAGGTGTAATAGTAAAGTGTTGCATATTAGAGAAAATACTGTAGGCTATGAAATAAATGTTAGTATCTGAAATTAAAATGGCAACAATGACTTAAAGAGGCTAAAATGCTTCATAGAGCTGGGTGAAACTGCAGACTTGATGACATAACAGCAGCTCCTCATGCTACAGACGTAACTGACTGAGCAATAATGTAAAATACATCATCTACTTGGATGTTTTTCCAACCACGTAACGTAATACAAGAGAAAGCTGACTACTACTTGTTTCTAAGAAACATTCACTTTCAAACATTACACCACCAGGACATCTTTTGTATTGTCAAAGTGGATTAGCGTTCAAAGGGATTACCTCTGTGATCTTGGCGCTGCGATAAGCAAAACAGCCCAAAGTCTTCGTTTCGGGAGCCAAGTTTTGTCGAGATTCTCTGAGATCCTGAGTGTAATGCTGCGGGAGCTCTGACTCGATCTGATACGACAGGTTGTGCAAGATACAGGCGCAGTTCTCTGTGGACTTCAGGGGAGATAAAGACGTGGATAAATATCAAATTAAAAACTGTGTGGGAAGCTGGATATAAATACTGAAAACCCATTTACACCCGTTTGGAATAGCACTGTGTGGTGAACCTGCAGCCACAACAGTGTGAATCAAACACTTTGCTGTGGAACAAACTGTGAAGACACTCATTCATTTCACCTTGTCGTCTGTCTTGTAGTTGGCTACGGTTCCTCGAGTGTAGTAAACCAGAGAGTCAATAAGATTCTCACACTCCCTCATCGCTCTCCTGACATCCGGGCCAGCCGAGCTCAAATTCCTGGAAACCAAATCAGCCACAACAATCACTGTAATGTGACATTTGTGTGTGCTCCATACAGATAAGCAGTATTCAGTCCCATATTGATCCATACTAGTAAAGTCAGCCCTGCTACTGCCAAACATGTGACTGCACGAGTTAATGAATGCACTATTTCCAATGCCAGCTGCAATCAAGACAAATTATTTCACAGACTGCTAAACTGTTTTCATGTAGACGAAGCTGCCTGGAAAGTAAACATCACAATTAACATTCTGAATTCACACAACAGGCTCTTTGTGCAGTGATGAAACAGAAATCGAAGAGAAACTCGTCATTTTTTTTTTTTTATCCACCGGGAGCTCAAAAGGTTTTAGAACATGATAAGGAGAACTTGATAACACTGGGCCAGCCAGGACTGAATGATTTCAGTTCAGCAGAGCGGAGAGAAGAGAGGGCCTGATGAATTATTCAGTCTTTCACTCTTTTCATCTGGCTGCAGTTGCTAGGGGAGCAGTGTGTCTGATATATCCTGCTTTGTAAACAGAGATGATGTGTGTCTAAACAAGTAGAAAGCCACGATGTGACGCATAATCCCAACCACAAGTGATAAGTTGTGGTTTAACACATGTAATGAAGACTGTACGAAAAAACAGGATTGATTGATTACTTAATCGAGCCAAGTGTAACAGTTTTTCTTTCAGGAGTTTATTTGATGTTTAGCAATGTGTGACTAGAAATTCTCAAATTCTGTATTTAGTTTAGCACGAGCTGATTATTTCTGATGTCTGATTATTCCAGTCCGTGGCATGCACTGTAAAAGGTTTCATAGCTGACAAAGACACCTACCGCAGGCAGCCGGTAGCATTGAAGAAAGCATCAGCATCAGCTATAAGCTCGTGTTTTGGGTTCTCGCCTTCAGAAATGCCAGAACTGGGCACCAGGACTGAGCGGGTGAGGACAGATACGGCCTCTTTGGAAAGACGGTCTTTCAAAAGGTCATTAGAGGAGAGGTTCCACAAAAGACCTGGAAATAAGATGCAAATATGAACATCAATATCCAACCAAATCAAGAAAATATAGTAAATTATAACAACAATATCTGCATTTTATCAAAAGTGGAGAATGTGGTGGTAAACATCTGCATTCCTGTTTATGTAACTGACCAGTGAGCTGGCGCCGGGTCTCCATATCGTGGCTGCTTTCCATTGTGTGCAGGACGAGGCCCAAACCATTATTTTCCTTCACTTCCATCTTGTTTTCGCTGCTCTGGTAAACGACGTTGCGAAGTGCCCCGGCAGTGACGCGCTGCACCTCCTCACTGTCATTGTTCAGGAGCTGCAGGAGCTTCCCAATCCCACGGAGATAGTACACCTGAAAAACAAGCATGACATAAGATAACCTGCCAGAGGATGGTATATAATAATAATTATTTGCCACAGTGCTGTTCTGTTTAATTGACATCGATCAACAACATAAAGCAAATATAGTTAAAACTTATTCTTTCTCATACTCTATAAAAATTCTGCTTTCCATTTTCTTCTGCCAACAGTTTCTATTTGAGTCTCTGTAAACTGATCCGACACAAAGCACATGATTAAACAAACCATTTTCTTAGCATCAGCACTCAGGAAACATTGATTTTGTATGAAGCTGGCTGCGGAGATCAGTGTTTCCTCATTATCCTGGGTCAAAAAGTTCACAGCTCTCTCCAACGTCATCTCGGGAGGTTTGCTCTCCGACTTCCTGCGAGAGAAGACGCAAATGATTTGAAAAACACTTCATGGCCTGAATCACCCCTCAGGACAAGGCAGGAATATATTGAATTATTAAATGCACAAAGTCAACACGCAGTTCTTACAGTGTCGTGACATTCTGCGCTTGTATCTGCTGAATGGGGAATTCTCCTTCCACCAGCCTCCCCACCTCCACCTCTGCGCTGGTGAGAGAGGGCGAGTATGAATTCAACCTGAGGGACCTCTGGCCCTCCCTCCTGACCCGAGCCAGCCAGGATAGGCCTCCATCAGCCTGGACTGGACTGGGTATCATATCATTATGCGCCTCCCGTTTGACAGTGTTCTGTTTCTGACTCATCCGAGAGCCATATTCAGCATTTTGCTGAAACGCTGCAAACACAGACTGTGGTCCTGGTGTCTGTCTGATTGACCTCTGCCGGAAGCTCCCCTGTGCAGATGTGGATGCGTGCATCCGTGTGCCACGAGGTGCCTCTGAGAAAGCATAGCGCTGCAATGAATCAGGCCCAGGAGTGCGGTACAGCAGCGTGCCCACAGTGTAGGAATGACTGGGTCCTGGGATGGTGTGCATCCCATAACGGTAAGTACTGTAACTAGGTCGACTGCGAGGAAACTCTGGGCTCGGTGGTGGGGACACCTCCACCCTCCTGGATGGTCGCCGCACGTGGTTGGTTGAGAAGGAACGTTTGGTGACACCTGATCCAATCACCTGTTAGAAAAAACAAAACGCACACCACAACACTTTAATACATTTTGACCAACAGTATTTTCTCTCTGCTTTTATGTTGCATTAAAGTTAGAAATGCACAGTATTGCATGCTAATTATTCTGTCATGTACATCCCAGTGCCAGAATTTTGTTCCAAGTTTAGTACAGAAAGATAACATCATTAAAATGATTTGAATGTTATACTGTAAAGCATGTGGTGCTGCTATTACATAATAGGACTGTACTGCAATCTCCATATAATCTCCATATATGGGAATGACTGTAAACAACCTATTTTTCTTTATGATATGCCAAAAGTGCATTGGACTACATATATGGAGTCCACACACTCACCAAATGTAGTTCACACAAATGATCATACACATCATGTGGTTCCTTGCATGATTGAAATAAAGTGTAAAAATAAAAATAAAGCATGACACTTTTCCTTTAACCTTCAACTTATTGTCGAAACAAAGAAATGAAGTTTGTGTCTCTTAATACATTTCTTGAACATCTGAGCAGTGATTACAAACACTATTGATTATACTACTCATCAGTAGTATTTTGTAAGTGAATCTAGTGCTGAACTGAAGAAGCCTCTGGATGAAAGGCCGGATCTACACCCACATCCAGTTGCCCTGATTCAACACTATTTGGATAACGACACCTGGAAGACTGAGAATCCACACAAACATATACAACAGTGTGTGCGATCACTGTTTACATAGTCTAGATAATCTACCATGTCAAACAGTAAGAACACAATGATTCATTTTTTAGGTTTGAAGGACATGAACACACAGTGGACCAGCAGGAGCAGCAGGAACCACAGAACCTCCATTTGACTACATTCAAATTCAGAGTACAATATTTAAACTGTTGCGTAATACAACTCCAGTTAGTTTGCTATTTTATAATGGATCAGTACAAGAGTCCTTCACATCAGTTTTAAATGTAAAAATGTTAACGTTTAATGTCACATGACCAAGATTACAATGATAAATGTCACTAAATTGTGTGTGTGTGTGTGTGTGTGTGTGTGTGATGCATATTTCTTAGTAAAGATGGAAAGGCCTTACCTTCACGTTTGGTAAAAATACATCTGAAGCATCAAAGCTCTTTGTGGTATTTTTCTGTAAATGGACACCACCTGAAACAAGTTGAAGAGGTTTTGTTAGAGTGTACTGTTCCTCGCTGTAATTACCTAAACCCATGGTGACCAGGGGTGGGGGAGGGGGGCATGAAGGTAGAGTACACACTTACAAAGCCCTGAGCATCTTTGTGACCTACAAACCAAATGTCAGTTCAATTTGCATGAAGAGGGAATGACGAGAGGAAGGAGGGGGGAGTGGGATTAAAACAGATCAGACATTAAACCATAAACGTTAATTATTAATGTCTGTTAATAAGTGACAAAACAGTGATAAGCTGTGTAGTAATAGCCTGTGTATGACGTGTATTGAACAATAGCTTTCACATGTGTTACTTTGAGCTGAATCATCATTTTGGTCAATTAGTTAATTAAAAAGAAAATGAAATGTCCACTACTTTGATAACTAATTCATCATTCCTGTCTTTTTTCAAGCACAAAAAATGCACATATTTGATGTTCAAGTGGCAATTTGCTGTGATTCTTTATGAAATATGTTAGCTAACTGAATATTTTCAAGTTTTGATTTTTAGTGAGACAACAGATCTTTGAAGATGTCATCCTTGCTCTTGGAAAATCACTTTGTAAGATAAGATAATATATTTTTATTGTCATTGTTTACAATAATGAAAATAAAGAGCCCAAACAAGACAAACAACAACAGATCTTCAATGCTGCTCTCCTGAAAACATTATTTTCTTACTAACTGGATTGTAAAGGTTTACCAGCTAGTCACTGTGATTAACCTAACATAACTTACTGGATGGCAGGTCAGTGGGTAACACATTGAACTCAGGTTCTGTCGGCTTTCACTTCTGTCAGCCTTTAGGCAGACAGATAGAAGAAACTGCAGAAACCTGTTGGACAAGGCAGCTACTATGCAGCACACATTCCACTCATGAAAAAATGCCTGTATTCAGTGGAAATAATAGTAGACGTCCAGCAGGCTACACTTAACTCAGTGCAGCTCCTCTGGACAGAGACGGCCACCTGTAGGGTTTGAGAGTGGGTGGGTTCCCACTTCAGGACTCTTTACGAGGGTCACAAGATCATTAACAAAGCTGGGATGGAGAAAAATATAGTTCTGCTACTCAGATTTATTGTTTTTTACTCCACACCTCCTTCTCCTCAGGCAAATTATGCTCTTAACTTAAATGCAGCAATAGGACAATGGTATTTATAGTATAGTTTAATGGTCATAAACAGTGTTTCCCAAGCTAAAGTTTAAAATGTAGCTATAATTTATGATGGTGGCGTGAATGAATAGTGAGAGGATGACACATAATCCACAGAGAATCCAGAAGCTTTCAGCTGGAAACAAGAGGAGCGGCTTGATGTGCATCTGGTTGTGGATACCTGTGTAAAATACACTATCACAAAAGAAAAGCGTGAAAATAAACATTACCGTTTGTCAGGGACTTCTTCGCCTTCCGCGCCAGTGTGAGCTGAACCTGCTGGTGAACGCGCAGGCTGCGGTCGTTCGAGCCACATTTCCCCGAG